>CM070101.1:1790000-1972500 GCA_036178185.1 Liparis tanakae | reverse complement strand
CCCCTAAGAGTGTTGTATTGACAATAAGAAGTATTATAATAGAGCTCATTCCTTTGAACCACGCACCAAAACAATTAAGAGCCCTCGATGAGCCCTACAGCTGCACAACGGGATATGTTACTTCATAACCCTGAATTTAGTCCATTATGACTCAATCGTTCTTTTGCAATCTTAAAGCCTTAAATTCTCACGACAAAGCCAAATGTTACGCAGATGAAAATACTCATTTTATATTCATATCCTGTTTCTAAAGATGAATGTCTTCAGTACCAATGAACGGGCTCTGAGTGCTCAGACAGCGTAAGAAGTGAGAATGTGGCACAATATAGTTTTACTTATGGGATTTGTTCACTATAACAAAAATGTTGACGTATGTTTTGAATCAACTAAAAAATAAAAATAAACATCTTTTCCGACTATATCTGGATCAAAAAAAAGATTTGCACCTCAGTGGCTCTTAAATATCTAATTATGGTACTTTTATAGTTCGACTATGTTGAGGAAATGTTACTTTCTGTATTCTTATTGTTCTGAGTTTCTACTCTAGGTTGATGTACTTATTGTAAGTCGCTTTGTATAAAAGCATCTGCTAAATTACATGTAATGTAATGTAATGTAAAAAATCTAAATGTTGAAATCCTTGTCAATCGTGGAGTATGTTGTAGCTTTAAGGTAATAAAACAAGAACCAGATGAAGACATGTTCTATTTCATCAGATCCATCTTCACACTTGAGTCCGACCAAGAAACCAATCACGTAAACTACTATTTTACCCCCACATTCATGAATAATATTAATTGTAACCAACAATATAAATGCATCTAATTATATGAAAAAAGTGTTTTTTTCCGGGGACAGCTCGGTGGTAAAAATGTGTACAAACAAATCCCATACTCTCTCCTCCTCCTACTTGCAGCTGCTCACCACACTGTATGAATAATACATTTAATGCATCAAACAGCCTAATAACTAATACACTTTGTCACGGCACCAAACAGCAATTATCTGTTTACTCGCATCTTCATTATTTTAGAGAAACAAGGGTCTCATCACCTGCACAAGATGTCATTTCTAGCCACCCTTGGCCTCTTGTTGTAGCCAGATGGCTCCGCGCCGTCACCCATGTGTGCACCAATAATCTGGATAATTATCCGTGCTTGTGAGCTGATTCTGGTGTTTTAGTTGGAAAAATGAGAACAAAGAATTAATAGTAATGGTTAGAGTTGAGTTTCCATATTGTGTTTATCTCTGGCAGAGATGTTCCATGTCGACATTCTCTGAAGAGAAGAAGTTCACTGCAAAAATTCAGCCTAAAAAAACAAGGAAAAAAAGTATGCAAATGAGGGAATATTACTTGAAATAAGCGAAAATATCTGCCAACAGAACAGGAAAATTTGACTTGCCAAGATTTCTTAAAACAAGTGAAATGCTCCAACAATAAAAACTGCCTTGTAAGAAGAAATATCTTGTCAGTCAAAAAAACAAGCATAGATTGCCTTAATTTGAGATATTTCATTTTACTTAGATTTCAATTTTTGCAGTGTTGGAGCGCTCTCAAAAAGATAAATATGCTGTGTTCAGCACTACTTTTTAAAACATTTTATGTATAATTTATTTGTAGAAATGACAAAACAAGACTTATAGTACAATATAGCTCACAAATAAGGATGAAAGGGTAACATATCACACAGTGAAATGGTGAGGATACACATTACACCCCCCCCCCCCTTTCCCAAAACAAATACACAAAATGGCAATTTGATACACAAACATAAAAGAAAATTATAAAAGCAACCAAAACCCAACATCAACAACTGGCTGTGGAATGCTTGTAGTGACAAATAATATGTTGGCCACCTTCTCTGACCTTCAACTCTCACATACATCCACTCACACACGCATATCCACTTGTTGAGCAATGTAAATATAAATAAGGAAACAAAAAAAAAACAGAAACAAAAAACATATACATTACAATAAATAAAACAAAAAACACAGACAACAAAAAAGGTATTGAAAATAAATTAGACAAAAACAAAAAAGTGCTGCATGCCGCGAATATGTGCTCCCAATAAAGCTAGTTAACACAGGGCACTGGTGCGTTGTTGGGGCAGCGCTACTTTCCGAGGCCGCTGCATATTCTCTTTTCTCATTGGGTATAATTGAAAAAAGGACAGTGGCGGTCGAAAACATTAAACGCTATATGGACACTGAGGGCCCTTTTTAAACCACCTATAAAGCATATGGCTTGAAGAGCCCTTCAAGTAAGTCCTTTACTTGTTAGACGGTGTGTAAGCAAAGTGAGGCACAGGGGTCGTACGTCAGATGTTAATTAACCTTCGAGTTTAGGGATGAATTAGCGTCCTCTCCCATTCCCTTTAAAGGACCCGTCGTATGCCCATTTCTCCACAAGTTGATGTGGTTCCTTGGGGTCTTAATGAAATGTTTGTCACATATGTTGGTCAAAATACCACAAGAATCCTTTCAAACAGCCTTTGTACCTGTCAGAAACACCTCCCCACAGACTGACCTGTTCTGAGTGCCTGTCCCTTTAAATGCTAATGAGCCAGCTCCCCCCTCCAAGGCCATGTAGCCACACCCCCTACATGGGCGTGCTTCAACATCTACGTAGACGTTGGTGCTGATCCCATTGGACGACCTCAAGCAGATCGTTTCTCACATAGAGGAACCACAACAAGACAAGGGAGTTGTTTTGTTCCAGAGTTTTTGTGTTGGAGACATGCCAGATACCCACATTAACGAATAGAAGCACTAAAAAAGTGGAATGTTCATAATATGACCCCTTTAAAGCACGGTGAGAACCATCAGGCTTATCCAAAGGACTGTTGGATTACGTCGTATACCACTGTACCAATCTAAATGTTTATATTATCAATGTATGTCCCCTTTGAAATCCAGCTGCACCTACATACATTGTTTTTGAAAGGCGGATTTTGGCAAATCGGGAAAAGCTTGTGCACAGCTTCCGCAGAGCCGCAGATTGTTTGCAGGAGACAAGCAGGGCCCGGATCAAAAACAAACGACTTGCTATGCGTGCATTTCATCATCGTACGATGCCTGGCACGTTGGAGCGGCGCCTCTCCAGAACACATAAGCGCCCAGCTGCAGAGGTCCAAATGAGGAGTTATTCGTTGGACTCCAGACTGCATTGCGCCATCGGGGGGTAACTGTGACTAGAATGTAACGTGTTTTATCCTTCAATGCTTGACGTTTAGAAACCCCCTGCTTGTGGGGTCTTCACTGGTCAGTAAATACACATACACTACCGTTCAAAAGTTTGAGGTCACCAAGAAAATGTTGTGTTTTCCATGAAAACTCACACTTTTATTTATTAAATGAATACAAGATTAATACAAAATATAGTCAAGACATTGACAAGGTGAGAAATAATGATATTCACTGTAAATATTAATGTTGTTCTTCAAACTTGTGGCTCAAAGGAAGGCTAGTTTTAGAGCTTCTCTCACCAGCAGAACTGTTTTCAGCTGCGCTCATAAAAAGAGTTTCAATGTCAAGGAATAATCTGTTTGTGGAAAAAAAAATTAAAAATTTTAAAAAGGGTTTTGGGGGTTTCCTACCCCTCTGCTCGTCTTCTAAGGCGATAACACAATGTACCACTAGAACATGGAGATGGGCCTCTACACACCTCTGTAGAGACTTCATTAAAAACAGAGAATAGTCATTTACCACATTAACTATGTAGAGAGAGTATTTATGATTAATTTAATGTCATTTTCATTGGAAAAAACTGTGCTTTTTTTTCCTTTTTCTAAGTGACCCCAAACTTTTGAACGGTAGTGTACATTTCATTTTCTTTTTTCATTTCATTATGTATTATTGTTCTTTGATTTGGGATGATAAACATTCGGTTTAAAGATGTGGTCCTCGTTGTTCCGTGACGGTGACCACACTGGGATCCCGCCGCGGCGCTCGAGTAGCAGTGTGGCTCTCGCACCGGAGTGTGACTTGTCGAAGCAGTCTGACATTCAACAGACGCCGTTTCTTTTCAAGACACCGAGAGCGCACTACAGCGACGCAGTATTTAAATAAAGATGCTGCTGATGGAGATTACACAAGCACTAACTGATTACTTCACACGGTAATATTTCCCATTATGCCCATCTGTGGTCCTTTGTCCGGGTCTCAGAGGGCCGCGGGTGGCGGCGTTGCTGTTGTGAAGGGATAACAGCCTGAATGGATAGGTGCCGAGGCAAATACAATACAACGCCAATTAAATCAGACCCGTTCTGGGAATTAAGTGATTCGTTTAAATGTATTTGTCTTGCAAGTAGAGGATACAAACGATCTGGTCAAAAGTTATTCAGTAAAGACACGCGAGGTAATTCCACAGGGCTGGTTTCTTTTTTTATGCAAACGAAGCTCCGCAGCAGCTCATAAAACAATCCAGATATGGTTTAATTGGGATTTTATTTGACAGTAAGAGTATCTCACATTGATTCAGTACGTCGACACGTACTGTAGGATAATCGTGTTCCTAGGAGAGCAGTACATTACGAGAAAGCACTCAGAACTTGAGACGTCATGCTGATCGGCTGATGGGAGCCGCGATCTTTTGACAATACCTGGATTACGTCTTTGTGCATGGCATAACTTTCAATCAAACTGAGTAGTTTTCAAGATATGCTTCTGACCAAACAAAGCTAATAAACCCGATGCACTTAAAGTGGCTGTGTGTGACACTCACTGACTCAACATGTAACACTTGAGAACCCTGAATGGGATCGTGGGATATACGCTGCACGCCGTGTGCCGATTCCAGTGAGCAGAAAGAGTTTAGATTTTTGGTTTTAGAGGGCTGACGGCGTCGAGTGGAGGCGCGTGCTTTTAGAAGTCTCTCGCTCCTCTCGGCACACACGTGTTCGCTCTCTAAAGTGGTCAATTTAAAAGCTCAGGAAACCCCTAAACCCCCGTGGACAGACAAACACTCCGATGCTATTAGCGTGGTCAATTTCATGCTATTAGGACCTCAATTTCATAAAAACGAGGTCCCTGAAAGCACCACTGTTTCCACTGAGGAGACTGAGAGCTCAGAGACATTAAACATCCGTCATATGACGACATGCGTCATACAGGACAGGACAATGCAATTGAAATCGTACACATATTATTCTGCAAAGAGGAGGTAGACTCAGTTTGGCATTTATTTTATCTTTGTATACGTTACACATGTAAATACTTTTTGGAGTCAAATTTTCATAATTCAATCATAATTATTAATTTCGGTGATGAATACTTTCTGATGAAATTGGCTTCTCAGTGACATATTTGAAAGCTGAATGAATTAAATGTTCATCTTCAAGGCAGAGAGCAGCATCTTCCTCCACTGCAGACACACATCTGCACTCATTTTGTTGTGCACATTATTGTATTGAAAAGATATTAAGTGTAAAACTCTTTATTGCCACATATTTTTTGTTTAGTTTTTGTTACAGCTTGCACTTATTGTTATTATCTTGAAAAAATATCTAGTGCCAAACATGTAAATCAAGCCACAATAAGCAATTTGCCAAATATTAGTAATTTTCTGCACAACTTTATTTAAATTTTTTCGTCTGATGGAGCAATTTGGTTTGATTAAAAGTGATTGCAATTTTCTTTATTCTATTATTTAAAAAAGCACAGAGGGAAGATTCACACACAGTTGTTATATCAATAAAAAGTCAGTGTGGACCATTAAGTTACAATTTTCTTGTGTGGGGCACGAACATCTTTCTTCCTCCGAAGGGGGGCATGACAGAAAGAACCACTGATCTAATCCCACGCAATTAAACAATTAGTGGACGCTGATGCTGTTAAAAGGACTCAAACTGGAAGCTTGGGTTTGATTTGTGTGCCAGCCTACATTTGGGAAGGCTCTGTACTCTCAGTTTGGGCATTTCAGAAAATATAGATTATAGATATAGAACAATAACAGAGGAAAATAAGTCTCTGTTTAAAAAATAGTTTTCTCTTAAAAGGATTAACATCTTAATAACTACAATTTGAAAATGACCCAAACTGCTAAATTGTCTCAGTTCACAAAGTAAACTCAACAAGGTCTTGATGGACCGAGTGGAATATCCACCAGTATTGATATTCCACTTGAAACGCTGCTGATGAGCCGAGGGTTGGCGGTCCAGGCCCTGCTGAGGGGGCTGCATGCCAGCAGCCTGCTGGAAGTAAAACATCTTACAGGGGCCGTTTCCAAGTGGGCAGAGCCGCCTGATTACAGGCTTGTTAGGGATTTGCCAAAGTGATTTGAAAGTTGAAACAATGGTTGAAGATTGGAGTGGAGAGCTCTTTGTTTGAAATCAAATATAACCGTTTTTTTCAAGGCTGTTCTGTTTTCAGACTGAATGCAGGACAGAAACCTGGAATAAAGCACAAATGCATCACTCAAGTGACACGGTTTGGACAACTCAACACGGATGTTGATGGAAGCTGTTGTAAACCAGTTGTGTTCTCAAAACACCTGCTCTTCAGGTGTTTTGACTCAAGCCCTGCAGAGTGCTTTTCTGAAGACGACTTCCCGTCTGTCGCTGTGCATGTGTGGCCAGGTGTACGTACCTGGTACAGAAACGGAGAGCGTCAGGGCTCAGACCAGGGCGTAAACCAGGGCTCAGACCAGGGCTCAGACCAGGGCTCAGACCAGGGTGTAAACCAGGGCTCAGACCAGGGCTCAGACCAGGACTCAGACCAGGGCTCAGACCAGGACTCAGACCAGGGCTCAGACCAGGGCTCAGACCAGGGTGTAAACCAGGGCTCAGACCAGGGCTCAGACCAGGGCTCAGACCAGGACTCAGACCAGGGCTCAGACCCGGGCTCAGACCAGGGCTCAGACCAGGACTCAGACCAGGACTCAGACCCGGGCTCAGACCAGGGCTCAGACCAGGACTCAGACCAGGACTCAGACCCGGACTCAGACCCGGGCTCAGACCCGGGCTCAGACCCGGGCTCAGACCCGGGCTCAGACCCGGGCTCAGACCCGGGCGTTAACCAGCTAAGCGGTGCACAGCGTCATGCCCGGCCGATGTTCCATCCCGTTCGCGGCCCTCTGGAGCCCCTTCCTGACTGGACGCTGGTTTACCACATTAGCATTACCCCCCTGATCGCCGTGTGGACGCGCTCTACCTGCTAGGCATCGGCCCGCGTGAGTCACAACACTCTGGCCTTAGCGCGCAGCAGGGACCACGGCACGACGGAGGATCCGGCCCATGTGAACCTCAGAGTGGATACACACATCAAACACACACTCAGAGTCTCCCTGCCTCTTCCTGATCCTATAAGCGCTCCCCAGAGGGCAGTACACCGAGATGACTGCTGCACCCAGCTTCCCTACAGGCTAACCCCGCACAGGGTATCCTGTATCAGCTATGAGATGTTCACGATGGAGGCTGCCAGAGAGAACACACACACACACACACACACACACACACACACACACTCGTATCAATTTCACACTTGATGGCGTACCGATTAAAGCTACATAGGTCGATAAAGCTGATTCTGATCTCCTTGTTTCTGGTATGAATTTCAAATGTAAAATCCCCAAAACACATTGTAAAAAACATATTTTCTTTATGTATCCATTGTCTGTCTCTATTTCAAATCTAGTTTACTATTTGGTTAGAGATGTTTGTTTGTGCTGGGCCGTAGCCATGATTTTGGATGAATTCACCCAAATATCCAGCAACCTGAGACGATTTCTTACGCTGGATATGAAAAATATATCTATTTAAAATCCAGTTAACATGCTATAATCAATAATTCTATCATTTAAATGTCTCAAATACTAATGTCAAAGGGGTCGTTCTTAGTGATGAAGATCTGTAGCTAGCTGGTGAACACAGTGGAGCATTTAGCAGCTAAAGAGAGATGTATTGCTTTATTTATTTATAGTTTTGTTACTATGGTATTATTTTTGTTTCTTTATTTGCATATGTGTTTATTTTTTAGTTTTTTATTTCTCTTCATACAAAGAATCTGAAAAAATTGGAATATGTGTATGTGAGATATACATTGCTTTACATTAGCATACAGCTAAAGAGATATATATTTATTCATTTATTTATAATGTTGTCATTATGGTATTATTTTTGTTTCTTTATTTGCATATGTGTTTATTTTTATTTTATTTCTCTTCATACAAAGAATCTTAAAAAAATAGAAATATGTGTATGTGAGATTTTGAACACTAATAAAATATAAATTTCACCCCCCAAAAAAATAGATATATTTCCCTCAGAAGCTGGTGGAGCCCAAACAACAGACCTCAAGGAGTCCTGGACTCACATCCATCAGGTGTTCACAAACAGGACTCCACATGAGCGCTAATATTTCTCTATTAGCTGCTGGATGTGTAAATAAACTGTTTGCTAAGATGCAGAGCTGAACAAAAATCCGTCGATTAATCAATCAGTCGAGCGACAGAAAATGAATCAGCAACAATTTGGATTTGCATTAAAAAAAAAAATCAGAAAAAAATGCAACACCTTCAGTGGCTCCAGCTTCCACTGTGTGACTATTGCAGGTTGTCTTACTCCTCTGGAATAGTAAAGTCAATATTGGGCTCTTGACAGCTATTTGAATCCATTTAATCCATTCATTTAATTTGGAAAGTTTACACCAGCCATAAATCTTAATTACCGTGGGTTTCTGAAAAAAAAAAAAAAAACAGAACACCCAAAGCAACCACCAGATACGTCCTTTGATTTAAAGCCCCATTATGTAGTGTTTCCCTTGTAGCGCCCCCTTCAGGTATTTAACGTGTACTTCAGTGTGGTAAATACCCAGTTACCATAGATCAGGTGTCTGAACCTCTGGCTCTGAGCCATATGTGGCTCTTCTGGTGACCTATATGGCTCTTTTGAGTTTGAGTTAAATAATAATCTCCTCCGCCCCCTGTAACTTTCTCTCTCCTCCAGATGACAGCAGCAGTAATGTCAGGTCCCTTTCTTAAAGACGTCTTTGTTCTTTAAACTAAAGGTCTGTTATTGGTCGTCTCCACAGCAGCATGTCTCTCTGTCTCTACGTCGCGTAGCGGAGACAATAAAAAGTCCCCTGTGAGGTGGACTGGACTATGTGACGCTGGTCATCATGACAGAAAGCAGGTCCAAGGACCGGGCGCTACAACATGTGACAGAGTCGGTTTTTAGCCCACAGACCCCGATGGAGGAGGAGGAGGAGACAACAACATATTAACAGTCATTGTAGCGGCACAACTTTTTCAAGCTGTTATTTTAAGTTAGGAATTGTTACATAGTGTCGCTTTAAGGGGGGGGGGGTCCACCCTTCAACCCGGTGCCGGCTGCGTATTGACCGGGCACAGCTTCAGGGTGAGAGGCGGCGTGGCTAAAGGGATTGCCCCGGCCGTCACTCAGCAGGCCTTTCCGCTCACGTCTGCACTGCATCATTCTACCGGGACACAAAAAATCCTTTTTGCTGCTATTTTTCCCGCGGTGGCCTCTATATCCGTCCAGGAATCACTTGTCATTTGCCACATTGTAAAGCAAGAGCCCTCTGGGGGGATGCATTCATAGCAACTACATCCGTAAGATGTCCAACACGTGATTCACGTAACGCGGCGGGCTTACAGTCGACCGCCGTGACATCATCGAGTCCTCTCGCTTTCTGTTTCTCCGTCCTCCTCTTCTCCACCTCGCGTTCTCGTGATCTCACTCGCTCTGATTCACAATCTCACGGACCCGGACTCCGAGATTAGCCGCCACTACGAGCACGACACGCCGGGAGAGAAAGAGCACAACACACAGCGACACACATCACAGTCACACTCGACACGGAGCACGCACACACACACACACACACACACACACACACACTGCAAATGAACTGCGGTGGATCTTAATACTACCGCGATCGCAAGAGCCAATCCTTCAATGGCGCCATATATGTTTTCACACCATTTTATCTCACACACGCACACGCATAGCCTGGCCCAGATCTCTCTCATAAAGAAACCCTGTTTGGTAGAAATGTACAGAAGAAGGGGTGGGGGGGGGGGGGTGAACGCTACAGCAGAGCATCTCCATGGAAACAGGCTGGAGAGCAGCATATCCCACTAGCGTCAGAGACCGAGGATGAATCCAGTCCTCATTAGGAAAAGCCAAACCACACACACACACACACACACACACACACACACACACACACACACACACACACACACACACACACACACACACACACACACACACACACACACACACACACACACACACACACACACACACACACACACACACACACACACACACACACACACACCAGGCGGTTGATGCCATTATTTATTGCAACAGCTTCTTTTTTTTTCCCCAAAAAAAAAGCACCTGCACACACCTGGATGAGGGGTTTCCTTGTGCTCACAGTAGGCAAGACATTCAAACAAGATTATTGTTTTTTTTGACAATACATTCTTGTCTATGCAGAGTTACATTTTATCTAGATTTTGGAAAGTAGCTGACAAAGAATCATTCTTGAGTCCAAAGTTCAATTCAAATAGCTCCTTTTTGTATTGATGATGCCTCAAAATCCTACACAGCTAACATTTATTTGGATTGTAGTCGGTCATGTGCTGCAAAATGTAGAAGCCTTTCACTGAGGTTTATTTCAAACTGATCTTTTAAAAGGACCCGTCGTATGCCCATTTTTCCACAAGTTGATGTGGTTCCTTGGGGTCTTAATGAAATGTTTGTCACATATTTTGGTCAAAATACCACAAGAATCATGTCAAACAGCCTTTGTACCTGTCAGAAACACCTCCCCACAGACTGACCTGTTCTGAGTGCCTGTTCCTTTAAATGCTAATGAGCCAGCTCCCCCCTCCAAGGCCATGTAGCCACACCCCCTACATGGGCGTGCTTCAACATCTACGTAGACGTTGGTGCTGATGCCATTGGACGACCTCAAGCAGATCGTTTCTGACATAGAGGAACCACAACAAGACAAGGGAGTTGTTTTGTTCCAGAGTTTTTGTGTTGGAGACATGCCAGATACCCACATTAACGTATAGAAGCACTAAAAAAGTGGAATTTTCATAATATGTCCCCTTTAAGTAAGCATGAGGGAACTTGGAGCATTTGATAGAAATGCAGTGTTACGTGGTTTGAGGCATTCATGCAATTCTTCTTCTTTTCTGACTACGCACATCATGTGGTCAATACACATATTTACACAAGCAATCCGCCAAAATATGCAACTTCCTTCTGATATTTATGTAATTCAGTTATCTCCTCAGGTCAAATGTTAGGAGAGTGTGTGTTTCCACACGTTCTCAGTACAAAACAATACATTATATCAATTGTGCTTTCTGCTGCCAACATTCAGCCATCTCCTTTGAACGTTCTCTATATTCACACTCACATTCACTCGTGCACTCACTCGTACGCCCACACAGCCTCGTTCACTACCTAACATGGTGTTGTACCAAGCACCTCGTGGAGAGATTCAACTGGAAACCAGTTTTCTGGTTATTTCCATCCGGCTTCTTTTGGTTGTTGACACAAGACTGAGCATCAGGTGCCAAGAAAATATTAGGATGGGTCACTGCAGGCGCAAAGGAATAAAACAAGTGAAGATAAGAATACAGAAGAAGGAGCGTATTGCTGAGTTAAGATAGGATAAAATCGCTTTTCAAGCAGAAATGCCAAATATTCCTTTGGTTCCAGCTCCTCAAACGTGAGAATCTGCTGCTTTTTATATATTTTATTTTATTTTACATTGCTGTATTTACATATATGTTGTGTGTATATATATATATATATATATATATATATATATATATATATATATTATTTTATTTTTTTGTATTTTATTTTGTTTATGATTTATTTTTTATTTATTTTATATTTCACTTTGTATACTTTATGCACAGTCACTTTCTTTCTTTCTAATAGTTATATTTTATTCTTGTGTGTTTAGTTTATTGGTGCTATATACTGTGTCAACAAATTTCCCCTTGGGGATTAATAAAGTATATTTCTATTCTATTCTATTTATTCTATTATCTACTCTCTGTAAATAGAATATTCTTAGGGTTTGGACCATCGACATTTTTCACAATATACTTTAATTTTATGGAGCGAATGATTCATCATGGATCAAGAAAAATAAGGTGGTAAACATAATGAAAAGTGAAAAAATGAATGAACAGTGCCTGTGTGTGTGATGTACTAATATTGGCTATATAGATAAGATGTGCATGTGTACTATAGGTATATAGGTAAGATGTGTATCTGAAACAATGTGGTGTCAATACTCTACTCTACAGTATTTGTGGCTCCACGTTGACGTGAGGCAGGAGAGACACCGAGTTGTCACCTCTGAAGTTGTAACAGCTTGAGGTCCAAACAGCTGAGCTGCTAAAATCAACCTAATCCTGAATCATAACGGGTCAGTGAATTACTAGATTTTAGGAAAGTGTCACCGGCTGAAGTCATTAAAGGACCCATCGTATGCCCATTTTTCCACAAGTTGATGTGGTTCCTTGGGGTCTTAATGAAATGTTTGTAACATATTTTGGTCAAAATACCACAAGAATCATTTCAAACAGCCTTTGTACCTGTCAGAAACACCTCCCCACAGACTGACCTGCTCTGAGTGGGCGAGGTGCTCCGGGTTGCCAGGTTGGAGATGGTGAAGTATCGTACCAGAGGCTCAACATGGTTGTATTATTTGGAGGGTAATTATCGTGTATCTGGCAACCCTGAGATCGGTTGACCAATGACTGTCCTCTATACCGCCAGAGCTCGCCAAGAAGGTGGACCGTAAGGGAGATACCATTTCAAAACGTGTAAGGGGTGAATACTAGTTTGTGAAAACCCAGAGAAACACAAATATCAGACGAAGCAAAATCCCGATGTTTTTGGAATCCCTGCCGGACGCTTTGTTTAGGTCTCAGAAACAGGACATGTCCGGGGGAAGAGGACGTCTGGTCAGCCTAATTTATGGCGCCAGGTCACCGAACGTCTCTAAACTGGGGGGTCGAGTGTGTGTGTGTGTGTGGGGGGGGGGGGGGGGCGTTCCAATGCCAACATCTACGCACTCAAGCATATCGTTTATTTTCATAATATGTCCCCTTTAACACTTCAATGTCTCATGGTTATAGAAAATACTGTATTTCCATTGTTGAAATGCAGTGATGTCTGAGGGTAAAGGAGTAGTGATGTGCAGCTGAGTAGACAGCCGGACATAATATACTGCCTAAATGTTTTATGTTTCCTGTTTGAAATAATACTAGGTTATGTGGTTCACATGCCCAGTCATCACCATCATCATCCACAGAAATGTAAGCTTCATCCACAAAAGAATACAGAAGTCCTCACAGCAGGGCCAGTTTAACTTCCAGGTGATGTTTCGATGATGTTTACCACCATGAATAAGACGACATAAAGGCTTCAGCATTTCTATTCACAAAATGTGGATCGTCACTTCGATTTCTCACAGGACTCGCTGGTATCTGTATTGTCCCGCTTTGCACCGAGCAATGAATCAGCGTGTCCGTAAATAGTTGGTTAATCATTCCATCCTGACCTCAAAACCTCTGCAGCAAAGAGACGCCATCGACAGCCGGATGTACTGCAGCTTTAATCCTAAAAACAAACACGCGCTCTGTGAGCGTAACGCAGAGCGTGTATAAACAAATTATTCATTTTGTAATCTGTGTCAAGTGACTAAACCCCCATTCCCAAAAATAGGACAAAAAAACGCCAACTGTGGTGTCAAACCGAGATTTAAATAATCTCAGACGTGCAGAGGATGTTTCATCGCTCACCAAACCGAGAGGTCGCCAAAACCATCACCAAGCGTCGGCGATGGAGGAGGCTGTAGAAACGAGATCCAACGGGATTCAATCCGTCTGTTGTCTCCCTGTCAGCTGATTGGTCCAATCTCAACAACTACTGGGCAGATTGACCAATTTCATTTGGATATTCCTGGTCCTCAGAGGACAACTCATGCAAAAGCGCTTCTTTCAAAGTTTTAAAACGTTACATTAACCCTCCTGTTACCTTAAAATGTACTAACATGTTTCACCCTCGGAATCAAGCAATTAAAAACTCCAGAAAATTATTACAATTAATATTGTTTCCCAAGTTTAAGTGTCACTTTATTCTTGTTTGTCGACTACCTAAATAGCCCTTTAAATAAATAAAAAAGTTGATATTTCTTATATGTTTGACACAGTGAAAAACAGCCTAGGGTCAAATTTACAAATGTATAAGTTGTGTTCAGGACAGTGAAAACATCATCGTGTGAATTTTAGGTTTTTCCAGTTTTCCCCAATAAATTAGGAAAATTCATGAAATATGAAGCAAAAATAAATGATGTCGATCATTTCTTTTAGAGACGTTAAACATTGAATGGGGTCAAATTGGTAATAGGAGGGTTAAAGAAGATATCAATGGACAGCAGAGTATGAATCTCAAGGTTTCCTCCATTTAGGATATCTCATAGTGTAACAAGGAGGGTACTGTGACATATTATGAACCCAGCATTGGAAATACACAAAGGCAAAGGGAAAAACTGACCCTAAGAAATATGATTGATGATATGATCACTGGGAGAGGGGCAACAAATGCACCCCTAGTTTCCTCGAATGATTATTATAATTTATTAGCGTTTTGTTGTTGTTCTTTGTTGTGTGTCCATCTGTACTGCCTGTACTAGGTACACAAACAAATCAATAAATATAATTTGGAATTATAAAAAAACAAAGAAATAAGTTTTAATTGCCTAAATAAGTATACTTATTATTTTTTAACAAAGGTTAAATGTTACTTTACAAGTTTCAAAAAGTGCCCCCGATTTATTTTTAAATGCCCTGGATTTCAGTCACTGATTCATTTTATATTGTCTGTTTTATCACCAAGCAGCAAACAATATGCAAGTTACTGGCAAGCCGAGAAATAGTATTGTGCGTAACCCCCGTAAAACCTTACTTTGTCATTTCTACATTTCGGGCCTAGCTTTTATGCTAAGCTAACTAGCTACCAGTTCCAGCTACATATTTATATCTCCTCATCCAACTCTCCGCAAGAAAGTAAATGAGCGTATTTAATCAAATTCTTAGCAAAATGAGTCAGGATGTTGTCTATTTGTTGACCATTTCATTGGCCAACATTGTGTAATACACTTTGCAGCCTCTAGGGGCTGCTGGAGTGGCATTCCCCCCACTTTCTTCTTGTTGGGAGCTGCAAGCTTCTTTCTGGGAACTGGTTAAAGGATGCCGGTGTATCTGCCGGAAAATCCAAGCAGGAAGACGCCACCTGGGAGCCGAGCCTCTGCACCTCTGAGATCCTCCTCGGCATCCTAATGCTCCACATGACAAACGACCACCTCCGACACCGTACACATGAAAGCAGCTCGATGCAGTCCACTGAGTGTGCCCGTATGCATGTGAATAGGTGTGCCTTCGGCTCACCGTTTGTACTGTATATTGGGAAATGGAGCATGTTGCAAGAGCAAATGCTATATGAACAGTGTGTGTGTGTGCCCGTGTGTGTCAGACCACACAAGTGGTGCTCCCAGTGATAAAAAGCGTGCATCGGTCCTGCAGCTGCACATCACAGTACAGTTATAAAAAGAATGTGTCATGCTATCTGATCAGTCTGCAGACGTGAATGAGTGGGAATGTGCACAGCGTGTTCAGCAAAGGTTTACGATGTTTTTAAGGTCATATGTAACCGGCACTGTCAAATGTTTCAGCACACAGACGTGGGAAACCCCGAAGCCCTCTCACACAGCAGCATGCATGATTTGGATATCGTTGCAGCAGCAGCTCGTCTCCATTCCTTATGATGGCATTAGGAAGGGTCTGCATGTGTGTGAGATTAGGTCACTTGCAGGTTCATCCTTTGAGGCTTCACACCCAACGTGTGATTAAGATGTTTAAGCATGTGGAAGAGATCCCACCGTTCAACCGTCGCCTATACCGGGTTCAGGAATCACGATCGTGGAGTAAGTTCTCCGACAACACCCCCTCATTCCTCTGTCCTCATCTGCCGGCTGCCTTTTCCCTTTCGCATCCTAATTTATTCTTGAATTCTCTCCGTCTATGCCCAATAAGGCGTGAAGGCACATCAGGAATAGCATTTCTCCTCACTTTACAACCAAACAGAACCGCGAACAATGATTACGATAAACTCCTGGCACCATTAAAGAAGGCAGCCCTGTCAGTCATTTTGAAGACAGAGATTGTGCCGATGCAGAAGGTCGTAAGAAGATCAACGGGAAGCTGTTTGAACACATTGTCGGGGTGAAAATCCCCTCGTTGCCCATCGAGACGCTTTTCTGAGGAGCGATTCCTCCCACTCTGCTGGATCCTGTCACGCACACATATGAACACACACTTGCACAGATCGCTGTGATGGACGGGGAGGAGAGGCGCCTCTCCTCCGAAACCGAAGATATGTATTTCATCATATCTGAAGAAAGATCTGTCTCCGGGAGCTTATTTATATCCATTGCATGGAATACCAATTACCTTACGTGCTGTGCCAACTTCTCATCTACCTGTTAAATTATCACACACACACACACACGCCTGTAACAGTTGTGTCGCAAATGTCTCAACAGAAAAGCAAAGATTAGATGCCGTTTTTTGTTATATATATATAAATCTAAGTCTTCTTACCTTGCAGCGAGTCTATGTTCCGGAGGCATTGGAGCACATACGCGGTGCGTCTTCACACGACGATAGTCACGCAGAGGTGTTCCACGTCTGACAGCGGAGGGGCAACGCAGGATTTTCCCTCAGTTTTTTCTGTTCCCTTCTTCTTACTTTTTTCAAAGCCCATGAAAGAATAGAGCACTGGCAGAGGAGGAGGAGGAAGGGGAGGAGGAGGAGGAGGAGAGGGAGGAGAGGGAAGGCTAAGGGAGGGAGCAGTCTGCCAGGCTGGGCTTGTGTGGATCACCTGGAGCAGTGTCGGGCTCCGCATTTACTCCTCCACTGCAGCAGTGCGAGGCAACGGCGCGAGCTGCATGTTGCTCCCAGAGATCCCCGCAAAACAAGGACGCGGAGTCTCCATCGGCTGGATTCGGGATTCTGCAGCTCTGCAGCTCGACGCGCTCGCATCCCCATCAGCATGCACGCTCACGCCGTCCCTCTTCCCCTCTGGGGGGAAGCATATCTCTGTCTCTCTACGTGCCTCGGCCTCACACTCCCTTCCCCTCTCCAGGGGGTTCAGAACGAGTCACTCACACACACACACACACACACACACACACACACACACACACACACACACACACACACGTGTTGCCGTCTTATGTCTCTCTCTCTCTCTGCTCTGTGTCCTCTTACTGACTGCTGAATGTGGCCATACACAGGGTTCTTACACATTTTGACCAATGGATTTCCATGACTTTTCCACGACTTTAAACCAAATTTCCATGACCAAACTGAAATCTCGGTAAAAAATATGAACAATTTAGAACAATTTGTGTATTGAGAGTGTACGCCGGCTTATATTTTAAGCATCTTTCTTTAAAAAACATATTAATTATTTCAAACTCGGTGTGATCATGACAAATTTCCATGACTTTTCCCAAACTTTTATGATTTAAGTTTTTTTTCCATGACTTTTCCAGGCCTGGAAATTACCTTTTTTAAATTCCATGACTTTTCCAGGTTTTCCATGACCGTAAAAACCCTGCATACAGGCTGCTGCTCTTGTTTGACAACACGTCAAGCTGAATCGAGCCTCGGCCGACCTCACGCTCTTCCCGCGATGACGTCGCTCCCTCGACCGACGGGGAGGGAGTCGTTTCCTGGTCTCGTCGGGACTCTGCTGACGTCACCCAGATCTTTTTTTTAGGGCCATGTGCAGGTGTTCAAATGGTACACAATGCATGCAGAAAGTTACACAGAAACGATTGTTCCACTTCGTCCGCACGAGCAAGTTACAGAACGAGACATCTGTCTTTCAAAGTCCTGAGACCATCTCTCAGGTCACCCACAACGTCTCTGTCCCGCAGCACAGTGGAGCTCCTAAGGTTGGAAGAAAATCTGAGAGAGGCATAAATACAGACTAGGAAAGGATCCTATTGATTTTAGGCCCAATGTAAGAGATGTATTGGTATTCTGAAGGAGTAGAGGAGCTACTCAAGAGAAATATCAGCGCTCCTTCCCTGGATGAAAGAGAATCAGCAGCAATGGAAGGGGGCTAGGGCACAAAGCTAACACGTAACAATGTAATAACATGTGTCTATGTCAGAGGTCAACCCGGATGCCTCGATGTTTTCTACACTTCTTCTGCACAGGTGAATGTTTGGAAAGAGACAAAGGTTTTCAATCCACTACTGATTACCTTCTGCTGGTTTTAAAGGCCCACTATGTAGTGTTTCCCTTGTAGCGCCCCCTTCAGGTATTTAACGTGTACTTCAGTGTGGTAAATACCCAGTTACCATAGATCAGGTGTCTGAACCTCTGGCTCTGAGCCATATGTGGCTCTTCTGGTGACCTATATGTCTCTTTTGAGTTTGAGTTAAATAATAATCTCCTCCGCCCCCTGTAACTTTCTCTCTCCTCCAGATGACAGCAGCAGTAATGTCAGGTCCCTTTCTTAAAGACGTCTTTGTTCTTTAAACTAAAGGTCTGTTATTGGTCGTCTCCACAGCAGCATGTCTCTCTGTCTCTACGTCGGAAGCGAGACAATAAAAGTCCCTGTGAGGTGGACTGGACTATGTGACGCTGGTCATCATGACAGAAAGCAGGTCCAAGGACCGGGCGCTACAACATGTCACATAGTCGGGTTTTTAGCCCACAGACCCCGATGGTAGTGGAGGAGGAGACATCAACATATTAACAGTCATTGTAGCGGCACCATTTTTTTCAAGCTGTTATTTTAAGCTAGGAATTGTTACATAGTGTTGCGTTAATATATATTCTACTACATACAGTCGGGCATGCAAGGTTGAGTTCATTAATTAAATTATTAGAGTACGTATGGGTCGATGTCTCGTTGTTATTTTGTCGACCCCCTCCAGAGCTTAATGGGCGCCATGCTACATTTTAAAATAAGCCGCTGTCTTTACAAGACCTCTGCTCCCGCTCTCTAAACAGCATTCTCCATTATACCCAACATGTGTATAAGCTGCTACAATAATTACAGTGTTTTAATCACGACTATAAAAAGATTTGTTATTTAAAGCTTTTAATTATAATGAGGCGATTTCTAACAGCAGAAAGACCCAATTCAGTACGTGTGCTCTGGGGGTTATTTTGCTTTTAGTCCTCTACACACATGTACCTACACACTGATGCTCACACAACCTATTGTGCAGCATACCAGAGCCCACTGGGTAAATATATAAGTAATATGTATATGTCCCCACGATAACACAGCAAACAGTCTGTGATGGATCCAGAAATACACCCGTCGGTATGTCATGGCTGCGTTTTGAAATGTTATCAAGTAAACAGTCCCACCTAGTGGCGGGAAATCACCTTAAACGCTTTCAGGAATTTTAAAATGTACACATTTGTGCTATAATCCAGTTCTAGATTAAAATAAATGCTCATCATGCTCATTTTTGTAGCTTAAACTCATGCACAAGAAGTCTGCAGCAGCGTCACGGCTCCTGCTTTATATCCCTTGAAGTCATCCAGTCCACACTCATTATGACCGTTCTGCCTCAACCTTGAGAAAATGATGAGCGAGGGATGATGAAGAGCGAGTTCTCCGGATGGCTGATAAAGAAAAAGAAAAAAAACCTGGAGCAATTCTTTGGGTTATGCACATCGCACGCGGAGATGTTCCCTCGTCCTCGTTCACTTCATCTGGAGAACGTGCTGACGACGCCTGTAAACGCACAGAGGGCCCCTCCTCACGATTAACGCTCAGATAATCTGACGTGTGGTGAAACTCCAACGTCGGCCGATTCGTGACTCTTAAAAATACATTTTACACCGATGTGATCGTCGTTTGAGCGAACGCTGTCAAAGTTGAGACCCTACAGGTTTATTTATTCTCCATATAAGATCGGTGTCCTGATTTAGGATGACAACGCGGCGCTAAAGACACGAGATGACGATTAGTGTCGGGGCGAAATGTGCAAAGTGTCCCGGAGATATTAATGAGCAGAAATAAAAAGGCTAAACTTCAATAGCGTCGCCTCAAATGTTTGTTCTCTGGAGAATGACACACACCGACACGCTCCTAGCAGCAAAGAGGTGGGCCGGCTGTAGCTCAGTGGGGTCAGGGGGTCGTCATGCAACCCCGAGGTTGTCGGTTTGATTCCCGCTGCCCCATTAGGTGCAAGTCAAAGTGTCCTTGAGCAAGGCACTGAACCCCCAGTTGCTTCCTGGGTGCATCACAGCCCACTGCTCCTAATAATTAAGGATGGGTTACTCAACACTTCACTTTGTTTTCCACTTTTAGTATTTTTAGTATTAGTATTTAGTATTAAGTATTTAGTATTAGTAATTTAGTATTTTCGTATTAGCATTTAGTATTTAGTATTAGTAATTTAGTATGTGTATTTTGTATTTTAGTAGTAGTATTAGTATTTAGTATTGTGTTTTGTGTTTTTATTTGTATCTTTTATTTTTATTAATGCTCTGCTGTGATCCTTAAATGTCCCCACTGTGGGACTAATAAATTAATATCTTATCTAATCTTATCTTAAATGCAGAGAACACATATTGTTGCATATGTACCTGAACTCTGTGCAATGACAACAGATTGAATCCAATCCAAGTTATATTCTCTTGTCCCGAGTATCTTGAGAATACTTTTTTTTTTGTCAGTATTTATAACCAAGTTAATGCAAAAATCACAAAATACAAGATTACGCTTTCACAACGTCGTCTTGGCCTTTGGCTTCAAACCCATCCCAGTGAGTCACAGTGTTGGATGTTTCTGCTGATGTGAGCCGGCATTTGATCAACTCCGATGCCCAAAATATGCCAAGAGAGCAGCAGCGGACCCTGCAGGACTCTTCCCCTGGACGGGTCTGAGCTCTGACCTCTGAGCAAAGGAGTCGTGCAGAGTTTACCTCATCAACCACGATCTGCTTCATGCTCGATGCACAAATTCTCCAGACATCACAACAGCGAACACCTCCACCTCCCTACGTACTCTGATTGGATGCTTTACGCTGTCCGTATATACGTTTCAGTCTTTCCCATCATGTACCAGGCTAGATGGTAGAGACACATCTCCTTTGTCAGATCACATGTAACTTACACAGAACACAAAAAGGAAAGCAGGAATCGATCTGGAAGTGTTAAAGGACCCATCGTATGGCCATGTCTCCACACGTTGATGTGGTTCCTTGGGGTCTTAATGAAATGTTTGTCACATATTTTGGTCAAAATACCACAAGAATCATGTCAAACAGCCTTTGTACCTGTCAGAAACACCTCCCCTCAGACTGACCTGTTCTGAGTGCCTGTTCCTTTAAATGCTAATGAGCCAGCTCCCCCCTCCAGGGCCATGTAGCCACACCCCCTACATGGGCGTGCTTCAACATCTACGTAGACGTTGGTGCTGATCCCATTGGACGACCTCCAGCAGATCGTTTCTGACATAGAGGAACCACAATAAGACAAGTTGTTTTTATCCAGAGTTTGTGAGTTGGGAGACATGCCAGATACCCAAACTAACGTATAGAAGCACTAAAAAAGTGGAATTTTCATAATATGTCCCCTTTAAAGCACGGTGAGAACCATGAGGCTTATCCAAAGGACTGTTGGATTGCACTGTCGTATACCACTGTACCAATCTAAATGTTTACATTATCAATGTATGGATTAACTGTGTGTACGTGAGCGTTGTTGCTTCTTAGTGACAAACCCAATCCCTCGACTTTGCAGTTTTCAACGTCTTGCACCTCGTCGTTTGCAAGCGGCAGACACAGTTAGCACCCAGCTGAACAACGTAGTGGAACTTAGCAACTGAAGAGACGTGTCACTTCTTTCAGTATCCGATGGGAGGAATTCATTGTAGAGTAAATATTACATCATCAGGTCAATAACTCTGAAGGAATGCTGACGTGTCTCCATGTCTGTTGGATGTGTAAATAGGCAACTGGCTGGAAACATGTTTGCCTTATCAACTTTAAAGCTTAATAATGTCCATTTGTTTTCCCAAAAAGATTAAATGCATGTTTTAGTGTCAATGTTAAACACATCTTATGTATAGTTTTGCCATTTTTCTTAGTGTTGAGAAGTGAAATGACGAAAAGGGCCAAAACTAAAATGTTTCTGTCTGTTTCTTTATACTCTGACTTCTGGGAAGTATTGGAGTCTAAAGTCTGCATCTCACTTTAATAACGTGTGATAAACATTAGAACGTCAAGGACCACCTGTTTGGATGGATACACCTGCACTGATGTTGTGATGAGGTCTTTAAATGTTCTCTGCCTCTGAGGCGTATGAGTGAGCTGGTTTAATTCAGAAACATATTTATCCATCAGATTAAGCGTTTTTTAAACCTGAAATATAGAACGTCTATGATTACAGCGCCCGTGTTTATTATAATGAAGGAACATGTGGCCCTTTGAAGTCTCTATAACACTTATATATTTATATTATATATCAGGCTTTGGCTGCAAAGCCAAAAATGTAGCATGATGAATTTTGATTTTTTTGCGGGATTATTTGACAATAAGAAAAATATATAATATCACCAGATTAACACTGTTACCAAACAACAACTATAACAATGGTCTCGTTCTCATCGTGTAAACGCGTCGCTTGAAAAGAACAAAGACGTCATATCACTCATTCCTTCAGATCCCTGCCACAATAAATCCATTGTGCCACATGTCAAAATGTAGCTTTTTTATTAAAGCGAGCAGCATCTCCTCAAAATGTTTGACTTAATCGCCCCTCCCACCTCTTACCTGAGTCCTTCTCAAAGAAAAGACAGCAGTGAGTCTGTAGTAGCCATGGTAACACCTGTGACAGATGAAAAGATGGATGACAGATATAGTACAATACAGCTGAGTCACTCTTGACACACACACACACACAAACACACACGCACACACACACACACACACACGCGCGCATTGACTGAATGGAGGGGAGCAGCACAATGGGAATGTGTGGGCATTCACAGAGAGAAAGGAACTTGAGGGAGAGGCTGTGGGTCCCCTCCATTCACAGCGGCTTCAATGGCGCCTCCACCTCCAAACACATGTAGGCCCGACTCTGATCCCCACGACACCCACACGTCATGCACCATGCAGCGGCATATCGGTCAATCAGTTCATTAAACACCCTGACGAGTGCAAAGAGTCATTCAAGTGACTCATTCAACTTTTTTTTTGACATGTACACTTGCAATGTGACAAAGTGCGACACGCCGGCTTCACCTGGCCAAACGCACCGGAGACCTCCCGGAGGTGCGCGTCTTCAGAAACCCGCCAACAACAACAACAACAACAACAACAGGCTTCGCTGCAGGTTCGGCTCATGCACGAACACGACGCACGCACACACAAATCTGCCCTCTTACCTTTTTCAACGCTGACATCTTCCTCCTCGGAGAAGGTCACTTCTTCCTCGATGGTGAACGGGCGCTGGAGGAGTGAACGGCGCTCATGTCTCCTGGTGTCCGAGAACACGCTCATCGTCTCGTTCGTTACAAACACCTGCGACAGAGCGGCCGTAGCTTCCCATGATGACGGCGGCTGCTCTGTGTGTCCTCATCCGACGCGAGTCCCGATGCAGCTGCAGACTCCATTCTCTGGAGATGAACGAGGAGGCTCTGGTGTTGTTGTGGTCACTGAGCGCGCAGCTCCGCACATGAAGGCAGCCCAATGCCAGACGCCATTTTTACAAAGTCTGCTCATACGTACAGTTGTGTTGACAATATGATGATATCATGATTCGTATTATAGTTATGTGAATAAACAGTGGTGTTGTAATTGTTATTATGATAAATTATTAGAATAAACATATGTTTTAACAACCTAACATACAAAACTGAACAGAAAAAAGTGATAATTTATTCATTAGACAGGCTAAGCATGACGTAAAATTAAGGATAAACTTTGGTTAAATTGTTGGTACAAACAGTATATGTATATCTAGTTTGCGACAGTTGAAATGTAGTAAATATTTCATGATTGCATGTATATAAGTTTATTTCAGACATACACACATGAGCTCAACTTGAAAATCAGACAATACATCTCTCAATTGTTCATTATGAAACATTATAACTTTATTGCCATTGTACTTTTCATTAAGTTAGACCGTTTCAGCAAAACAAGGAATACTAAGTGAACAAAGATCCTTTTTTTCAAAGTGCCTTAAGTTTGGATGCCATGCTTATGGTAATTACAGTGAGTGGGATGAGTGGGAGATTGATTTCTGCTAAGAAACTCCAGTGTGGTGTATAAAGGTTACTGAGAAATAATGTGGATAAAGTGCAGAAAACAGCCACAAGCAAGAAACTGTCTGCATCTCTTCACATTTGGTCTAACAGCTGAGACAAATACATTGTGCACAGTGTTTTACAAAATCAATCTGCCCTTCATATTACCTTGGCAACCAGACAACACATTAAAAGGGTTCACTGCTCAGTCAAAAACATCTGCAAGTATGAGTTATATTGAAAGAAAAGTATTGATGTACTTAGATGTAAACGCAATCAAAAGTCTGAGAAACTGCAGCATGTGTTAAAACTATAGTTACATCTATAGAAAATCACTTCTAAATAAACTAACGTCAATTATCCTTTCAAAAAATACTGCAATAAATGGTATTAGACCAACTGTTTGATATTAATGTGGGCAAAACAATTAAATGGAACATACAATTATGATTTTGTGACCTATTGTTTCTTGTTTGCTTTTTCTTAATGAAACAGGGAGCCAGATGTTAATGCTTTATTAATTATTCGTTTCAATACCAACTTCCGTCGCTGGGGGGCGCCAGATACAATCTTCTTCCCCGTGCTCTGTCCATGGTACTTGAACTTTCAAACGTAATCCACATTGAACATTTTAAATCTTAAACGATATGTGCATACATGTTTATACATTTCTGTATTTATATAATACATGCCTATTACTGGAGCTGTTTGACTCTTTCCCTTTCACATCGTGTGTGAATGGTGCTGTTATGGCTGCAGTGACCGCCGCTATGAGTCATAACCTCAGGCCCGAGTGAAGCTCGTTTACCTGCGTGCCGACACACCTGCACTTGAAGGTAATTAGCCGTCAGCAGGTGCAGCTGCCGCAGGGCGCCGTTTCACCGTTGTTTTCACAGCAATACATTTAGTTAAAAATAGGCTCCGCCATACTTCACATTGTTTAGTGTTTTGAATCCTTAACTTAACGTCTTAACACATCTTTAAACGTCGCTTTAAAAGACCCCGTCGGCAGCATGTCGTCGGTCCAACGTGCCGCCGCTGCGCAACCAGTTTGTTTCTGCCTCCTTCTCTTTTTGTCGCATTGGATTTAAAGGCGAAGCGGACCTGGATATTATTGGGAATTGGACCCCCGAGTTATAGATGGTGGCCGCCTTCCTGTAGCCGTGTGGTGAACAACTAACGTGTCCTCCGGTAGATTTTGGGGAAACAGGACGCAGAAAAAACCCGACAAGGAGGTCGAGACACCCCGGTGGGAAAAACAAACTGGACTCCATCCAGCTGGCAGACTGAGGTAGGATGAATGAAAGCGGAGGGTATCGGGGAGCGCAGTGTTCTTGGTTGGATGCAACGTGTGTCTCCGCAATAATAAGATCATTAAATAAAACCATCCACCAGATATGGATGTATTTTGGGGGGCGTCACTCCAAACTTCTTCCACCAACCGGGCCGTTTAACGTCGCGTGGCTCCGCAGCAGCGGGCGTATGTAGCGCCGCACGTTATACAGACACGTTACTAACCCATATAAAGTACTCCTTAATACGGCATACAATTGACTTAGAAACTCTTTAATTTGAGAAAATACCTCTTATTTTAGAGATGTATCTATATACCATACTCTGCGGAGGCCATGGCAGAGTGACTTTGTGACTCACAGTAAATCACGTGCATGCGTAATATCCCTGTGGATGACACCATCATCACACTGAGGTGTGACTGTAATAGCCTGTATTCGATAACCCTGAAGTCGCTATTATCAAATGGAGTTTGATATATTTTTTTTGTATTTCGCACATATGTTTATTATTTGAAAACATTGATTTGCTTTTGTCTCAAATGTATGTCAACGCTGTGTAATTAACCGTTCTTAATTCTTGGAGATGGTCAAGAAGATGCTGCACTGGACATTTCCCGAGTGAAGTCTTTTATTGACATGTTGCTCTCACAAGATTTGCATTTATTCTAATCACGCCGTGAGTCATCCTCACAGATTTACATGCATTCCCTCCCGTCCAGACAGCAGGGGAAAACCCGAGGGCGCAGTGAAGGACGCCGAGGTGGCCGTCCAGACACTGCCTGACCATGGGCAACCAGACCGGCAGAGACAGCCTCGGGACCACAGGTACAGAGGAGCACTAACGGCTGACTTAGGTCTTTGACTAAAACAACTGAGTGAGTTACCCATGGCCAGTTTACTCACACACGCTTTCTTCTTTCTTCTGGTCATACTGTAAAACTGACTATTTTTAGGCTATTGTTGGTTCCTGGTTTTAAAAGAAAGAATGCAATGGGAATACTAAAAAAGAAAACGATCTTGTGTGTTGTTTAAGAGGCTTTTAAACCGAGTAGGGTATCAGCTAAAATGTTGGTATTTGTGAATCTTCTGCAATACAAAGCAATAAACATGCAGAACAAATACTTGCTAATAAAGTTCAAATCACTATTGTGTGAAACTGATTATTTCAGTTGGAACATCACATTTAACCTTCTTCTTTCTTCTGGTCATACTGTAAAACAGACTATATTTAGATTATTGTTGGTTCCTGGTTTTAAAAGAAAAGGATGCAAATGGGAATACTGAAAAAGAAAACTATCTTTTGTGTTTAAGAGTAGCAAGGGCTTTAACACCGAAAGGGTATCAGCTAAAATGTTATTTGTGAATCTTCTGCAATACACATGCAGAAGAAATACTTGCTAATAAAGTTCAAATCACTATTGTGTAAAACAGATTATTTCAGTTGGAACATCACATTTAACTTTCTTCTTTCTATACTGTAAAACAGACTATTTTTAGATTATGGTTGGTTCATGGTTTTAGAAGAAAAGGATGCAATGGGAATACTAAAAAAGAAACAATTGTGTGTGTTGTTTAAGAGTGCAAGGGCTTTTAAACCGAAAGGGTGTCGCTAAAATGTTGGTATTTGGGCATCTTCTGCAATACAAAACAATAAACATGCAAAAAAACACTATTGTGTAAAACATATTATTTCAGTTGGAAGATCACATGTAACTGCCATTGGTACTTCATCACTGTAATTTGTAACAACAGATTTGAAGACTATTATATCCTGTTTTCTTACCCAAAGCACAATTGTGCAGCGCAATGTTAGTAAAAAGCAAGTTCTGAACTTAAGTTTGTCCTTATACCTACAATAATTACAAAGCCACAATGTTTCGGTAAATTATTTTAAGACTAAATGTCTAAATGAAATGTGAGTACTGCATGAAATGCAGAAGTGTCTCTTGGCAGAGATAGTAAGATGTATTGAATAAAAACGATGCAGTGAAATACAAACTGTATCCCAGAGGATTCAGTGAAAGATGGATCTAGCGATGCCTGACCGTTTTTTAAGCCTCATGTCAAAGCACCACAGACCAGCTTTCATCTGATCTGGTCGTCTTTGCCTTTGCCCTGTGCGTCCTGCTCTGTTTATACCTGAAGACGTTCAGTCTGCCGCTCGCCCAATTTAATTCTCATTTACAGCTGTTTAAAATGCCGCTCCTCGTTTCCCTCTCTTGCCGGTCAGTATGCAGGAAGTAGACTCGGGCTGGGATGAGAATAGCTCCCCTGCTGCAGCTGAGCAGACTACATCATGCTGCTGCCAAGAAAATGATGAGTGTGCCGAATTCTGCAGCACGACGCAAGGGCAAGGAGGCGAAGCATGCAGATCTGAGTCTAAGGAGGTGGAGCTCCCTGTAGCCTGCCCTAACCTCTCAAGACCAGAGCTCACCGTTACAGCAGCTATCAGCATAGAGACATTGAAAAGCTCTTAACGTTACGACAGGTGACACTTTAATGAATCGAAAAGCCCAACTGCTCCAAAAATAGACATCCCTCCCCTTGAAAGATGCTGTTCAGTGTGCATGCAGAGATGATGGATGTTGGTAATCGCCTCGCGGTGGCATGAGAGCAGCGATTAGATTGTAGCACAGGGTAAAGTCTCCTCTCTTCCATGATCTTCATGCCACATGGGAGAAGTGTGTGTGTGTGTGTGTGTGTGTGTGTGTGTGTGTGTGTGTGTGTGTGTGTGTGTGTGTGTGTGTGTGTGTGTGTGTGTGTGTGTGTGTGTGTGTGTGTGTGTGTGTGTGTGTGTGTGTGTGTGTGTGTGTGTGTGTGTGTGTGTGTGTGTGTGTGTGTGTGTGTGTGTGTGTGTGTGTGTGTGTGTGTGTGTGTGTGTGTGTGTGTGTGTGTGTGTGTGTGTGTGTGTGTGTGTGTGTGTGTGTGTGTGTGTGTGTGTGTGTGTGTGTGTGTGTGTGTGTGTGTGTGTGTGTGTGTGTGTGTGTGTGTGTGTGTGCCAAGACAGGCAGCAGAGGCTTTTTGCTGCATCAGTCAGCCCAGGACAGTAAATAAGGGAGCAGTGCTTAAATCCTCCTTGAGTCAAAGTAGAGGGGTGGGGGGGGGCTTTTGCATTCAGCACATTTTTTTTTTTATTAGAGGCGTTCAATGCTCAGGACGTCATATTATCCTGTTTTTCCTTTTCTTTTTTTTTTTTTTTTTTTTTTTTGCTCCCCATCAGTTTCACATTTCCCCCTCTTAGATTCTCCTCTAGATTTCTACCACACGCCTCCCACCACGCCCTCCGAGGCCGAGCTGACTGCCATGGCCTTATCCTCTGCAGCGTCCTCCAGTAAGGCACCGACGCCCTCGCCGGCCGGCTCCACCAGCCCCTCCGTCGCCTCTCCGCCTGCAGACTGGACACGGACACCGCCGGCGCCCTCCGAATGGGCTGTGATCAGCGTAGACAGCGTCACCTCGGAGACGGACGTGAGGCGCGGGGAGGCGGCGGGCAGCCCGGGCAGCCTGACGTTCCTGCCTCTGTCCAGAGGATCGCCTTCCGAACTGAGCTGGCAGGAGCGGGACAGTGGCCTGGAGCCTCAGGCTGCAGCGGAGCGCGTCGGGGAGGAGATGAGCCTGGTGTTATTCAGTCTGATGGAGCACTACCGGAGCTCCCTGGACCTCACGCCCAACACGGATGTGACCACTGGAGCAGTAGGTAGGTCCTCTTTTCTTTCTTAAAGTTGTTTTAAAGCTAGCATTGATAATGTTGATAAGCTAGAGAGTATGAATACCCAGTTTAGTGTTGCTTTTTCTTTTCTAATAATATTTGCAAGCAGCCAAAAGTTGCTAAATATAGCAAGAAGGTTGCCAAGTCAGCAACCCTGACAAGCCGTCCCTCTACAAAGCCACTTCTCCCAAATGATCAAAAACAACAAACATGCCCATTGTTAGAGCTCACAGCTGTTAACAGGGTTCGTACACATGTTGACCGATGGATTTCCATGACTTTAAACCAAATGTCCATGACCAAACTGAAATCTCGGTATAAACTGTAGAAAATGTAGCGTACGCCGGCTTATATTTTGAGCGTCTTTCTTTAAAAAATATATTTATTATTTAAACTCGGCGTAAATGAACATGACATAACACATTTCCATGACTTTTCTAAAACTTTTATGTTAAGTTTTTTCCAGGACTTTTCCAGGCCTGGAAATGACCATTTTAAAATGTCATGACTTTTCCAGGTTTTCCACGACCGTACGAACCCTGTGTGAAACTGAGAGCTCGAGGCTTTGTCTGTTGACCATCAATGAGAACACGGGTACAATAGGTGGAGGTGCAGGCAGGTAGCCCTGGGAGGACCTGAGCTGTGCTTCTTTTAGCTTCTTTAGTAATGCAAAAGGATGCTTGTTCAGGTAGTTTTGCGTTACTGAATTATTTCAGCATATGCATGATGGAGATGGAGATGGAGGAGGTGGACATACAAAGAGGTTCTTCTGCAACGTAGAATGTGTTCAAGGAAAAAGTGGTTAAATATGAAATGGCTAAAGTCGAGATATCCAAATTTGTAGTCACTTGTAAGGGTCAAGCTCACTGAATCTCACATTTCCCATAATGCAACTCAACAATAGCGTCGCTTGATTTACTGTCTTTTCAACCCTAAGCCTCCTTAAACATAGGATTTTGTTAAACATGTTCTAGGCCAAACCAAGATAACACTGATGATATCATCATCCTTACTTAATCAGACTTTAGAAAGCTCTTCCAAAAGCCCCTGATTTCACACGGTGAGTGTGATACTCGCCGTGAAAATTAAACTTCTTTTGCAAACTCGATAGTCTCCCATTTTTTTTTATTTTTTTTTTAAAGCAATACAAACAAAAGTTGAACTTTCCCTTAACTTTCCTAACCTTGGGTCATGGCTGTTTTTTTCTTTCCAGAGCTGCTCAGGCGCTTGATCACAGAGAGAGACGAGCTGGTTGAGGAGGTGGACGCGCTGGGGGAGACACTGAGGGTGGGTGACAACCGTAGGCCCTCAAAAGGTCCTGAAAATCTGTGGTTTTATGCTGCTTTATTCTCTGGTGGACTAGCCATAACAAGAACAAGCAGCTTTCACATTTCAGGTTAAATTGTTTATTACCTTCGCATTGAAGATGCGGAAGTTTATGTTTTGATCGCCGTGTATTTATTTATTTATTTATTTGTATGCATGTTACTCGCATTACTCAAAAAGTATTAAACCGAATCGCATGACATTTGGTGGGATGATTGGTTATTATCCGGGGACCTTTTGATTAGATTTTGGGATCGACCAGGTCAAGGTCATGAAAAGGTCAAAATCTTCTTTTTACCATAGCACGGTCAATTTATATCCAATTGTCATGCAACTAATGCCAACATGTTCATAATTTAATGTCTAATCTTGTGATATGTGAAGGTATGCGCTCTACAGAGTGCCCGTTCTAGTTTCATTCTGCTTTATTCTCTGGTGGACTAACCATAACAAGAACAAGCAGATTTCACATTTCAGATTAAATTGTTTATTGCCTTCGCATTGAAAATGCGGAAGGTTATGTTTTGATCGCCATTTATTTATTTATTTGTATGCGTGTTGCCCGCATAACTCAAAGTATTAAACCGAATCGCATGAAATTTGGTGGGATGATTGGTTAGTATCCGGGGACCATTTTTATACGAATTTGGGATCGATCGGGTCAAAGGTCAAGGTCATAAAAAGGTCAACATCTTTTTTTTCCCATAGCACGGCCAATTTGTATCCAATTGGCATGCAACTAATGCCAAAATGTTCATAATCCAATGCCCAATCTTGTGATATGTGAAGGTATGCGCTCTACCGAGTTCTCCATGCATTTCTCTTTCTTTTGTCCCACGTGACAGACGGAGAGGTCGGAGTGGCATCAGTTCCAGTGCGACCTGCAGGTCGCGGTGTCCGTGGCCGACCGGCTGCGGCTCGAGGCGGAACAGGCTCTGGGTTCGTTCCGGGAGAGCCACCGAGCCGCGGAGGAGCGGCTGGCTCTCGCGCTCAGCAGGGAGCAGGAGAAGGAGGGCGAGCTGGAGAGACTCCGGGCCGAGCACAGAGACGTCCGCCGCCAGCTCTCCGAGCTCGCCCTGCAGCGGCAGCTGGAGCGAGCCGAGCTGGACGCTCTGCGCGGAGCAACGGACGGGGACGACCGGGCGGCGCGACCACGCTCTGAGGAAACGCAGGAAGTTGTGGAGGAAAAACCTGGGCAGGTTGAAACCGACGCCGAAGTTCGAAATGTCGAAAAGGAGGAGGATGAAACCAATCGAGAGCCGGATGATGGAGTTGAGGGTCGTGATCCCGAGGAGCCGTCAGGCGGCGTGCAGCTGAGCGGGAAAGGGGTGGCGGAGGGATACCTCCGTAGTTTGGCTATGCTGGAGAAGAGACGAGACGGGAGGGATCCGAGGAGGATTGTGATGCTATCTGAAAGATCGTGGTGAGTCCACATGAACCCTCACGGCACATTGACCTCCGCTAACCGAAGCCGGTGGTCTATCATTTCATGCTACTTGTCGAGAACCGATACCTTGTGGTATTGCGCATGCGCCGAGTCGATTTTCCGAGTTTGTTTGACACGCCCATAATGTTTTGCAACCCTGTCGATGCACGTCTGATAACGGGGAGTGACATCCTCAAAATCCAGATTATTTCCCTAGTTAAAAGTACATTCAGCATGTATATTATGCAGATGAATAATATGTAGTAATGACATGTAGATTAATGAGTGATAAGCAGTTTCTATTTATTTTGTCAACAAATTATTGTAAACATGAGTTTGTTCACATTATCATAATAAAGCACTGGTTTATTATTAGGGTATTTAGTGTTGAAGATAAACACTTTAACAGTGAAAAGTGAAACATTGAACTTTGAAAGAAAAGCATATTTTGATAGTACAATAACATCCTATCAGATAGAGTAGCATGAATCGATACACACCTATCGGTTTATGCAGCGGGTAGCAGATTCTGACAAGGCAGCAAAAAAATGACAGAACACCGGCATTTAAACATGCAACCCTTTCTGTTAGGAGTCTCTCTCGTCTTCCACTCCCAACCAACTCCTCCGGTGAGAATGAGACCTCAAAGAACACAAGCACAACTCTGCCGCTATGCAAGGTACCACAGATATGAAATGTTCTTTAACCTAACAGAATTATGTGGATGGATATCTGGGAGCTGGGAACACTAACAATCTGTTTCTAAACTCTCCAGAAGGAAGAGCTGCCGAGAAGGATGGACCGTATCTTACAGCGGCAGGACAGCTGGTCCAGCTTTCACACAGGTGAGCCTTTAAACCGCCTCATCTCTTTAAGCCTCCTGTTACCTTTGGGGTCAATTTAACGTCTCTAGAAAAATGATTAACATTATTGTTTTTGCTTCATATTTCATAGCTTTTCCTAATTTATTGGGACAACTGGGAAAAGCTAAAATTCACATATGTTTTCAATGTCCTGAACACAACTTGTACACATTGGTGTTCTTTGGAGTCAATTTGACCCCAGGCTGTTTTTCACTGTGTAAAACATATAAGTAATATCAACTTTTTTTATTTATTTAAAGGGCTATTTAGGTAGTCAACAAACAAACATAAAGTACCTGACACTTAAACTTGGGAAACAATATTAATTCTAATCATTTTCTGGAGGTTTCAATTACTGGGGTCACATTGAGCCCAGGGGTCAAATATGTTGGTACATTTGAAGGCAACAGGAGGGTTAAGTCGGCGTACAGCTGTGTGACTGACTGACGTTTTGTTTTGCAGGAAAACCGGATGAGGACCAAAGCTCCGAATCCATCAAGTAACTATCAGGGCCTCTTTCTTTGAGTCTGACATCTCAGCGAACACTGGAGTGACTCGCATCTCTTTGTAAAGGAGACACACGTGTATAAATGTTGAGTAAGTTATTCTTGAAACTCTTGAAGGCATCTTTTCTTCTTCTTCGCCCTCCCAGACCTCAGGATGGGTTCAGTGCTCTGCTGAGGCGGCATGGCGGCTCCAGAAGAAACTCTCTGCTGCGCTGGTGCCAGAGTCGAACCCAAGGGTATAAGGTTAGAAACGAGAAGGGAACTATTTTTAAATATTTAGAAAATTCGTCACAATCTGTAAAACGAAGAGAAATTCAGAGTGGTCTAACAATAATACATCCATCAGTTATAGCGTGTCTTCATCAAGTGTGTTTTCTGGCAGAATATTGAGATCACAAACTTCAGCAGCAGCTGGGATGACGGTTTGGCGTTCTGCGCCATTTATCACACGTATTTGCCGACTCGCATCCCCTACGACGACCTCAACCCGGCAGACAAGGTACAACTGCTGCTGCTGATTCTGAGAACAAAAGAAATGCATGCAATGAGCAGATCACACGAGATATCGTTTACAAAAACGTATTAAACGCCTCATGTAACAGATACTGATCATTTCTCAACTCAGAAAACCAGGCATACAGGTTATCGATCACGTCAAAATTCTTGGACTCCAGGAAAGCCATCCGAAATGTATTAGTTTATAACTCTGAATGTGAAAGAACAAAAAGTACTTTAACTAACTTCATCAAGAACGATAAAGTTCTAACAATCAGAATATCATAACAAAGTGAATACAGGTGGTTGCAGATGCTGTTATTTTTTTATTTTACAAGAATCCATGACCGAAATGTACACTACCGTTCAAAAGTCTGGGGTCACTTAGAAAAAAGGAAAGAAAACAAATTCCAATGAAAATGACATTAAATTAATCAGAAATACACTCTCTACATAGTTAATGTGATAAATGACTATTCTGTTTTTTAATGAAGTCTCTACAGAGGTGTGTAGAGGCCCATCTCCATGTTCTAGTGGTACATTATTACCTTAGAAGACGAGCAGAGGGGTAGAACCCCTTTTTTTTTTTGCATTTTCCACAAACAGATTATTCCTCGACATTGAAACCCTTTTTATGTGAGCGCAGCTGAAAACAGTTATGCTGGTGAGAGACGCTCTAAAACTGGCCTTCCTTTGAGCCACAAGTTTGAAGAACAACATTAATATTTATAATGAAAAGCATTATTTCTAACCTCGTCAATGTCTTGACTATATTTTGTATGAATCTTTTATTCATTTAATAAATAAAAGTGAGTTTTCATGGAAAACACAAACTTTTAAACGGTAGTGTACGTCTGTAAAGGTAATAATGTGATGACCTCAAATCTGCCTGACTCCATTGTTTTTACAGAAGGAAAATCTGGACCTTGCTTTTAAGACGGGGGAGAGAGTGGGAATCATCGCCACGCTGGTGAGATTAGATTGTACATCTTGAACCAGCTGTGACCGGTGGTTTTCTGATCTGTTCCTGCTTACTGTGTGCAGACATCGGGGGAGATGCTGAAGGCGGACGGACCGGACTGGCAGCAAGTCCTCGGTTATGTCGAGAGCATTTTCCGTCACTTTGAGATGTGAAGTCCTCTTCTCTCTCGTCGGTCTTCATCCCGGTTCTTTTGCATCATCTTTGTGGCTCGAGGACAGAAACGCCGTCCTCCACCAGAGGGAGGTCCACTCTTAATTTTAACAGGCGGGATTTTAAGCGTGTCGCGTGTTTCTACGTCTCGATGCAGCGTCCTTCACATAGACCCTAAACCTTGGGAGTATTTCTATTTTTCTACATGCAATACATTCAGATCCGAACAGCTGCTGGGTGATGATGCACAAGAAGACACTTAAATGATAAATGCATGCTGAACAATCACTGTCACGTTGGGTGTGGGGTGCACTGGTGTTGCACTGTTTGCCTTTTGAAGATTGATGAGCACTTTATGGTTAATTTGCGCTCTATTTTTTTGTATGTGGATTTTAGAATCTGACACTGTTAAGTTTTATTTATCTTAATTTATAGTCATTTTATCATGAACATCTCCTGCTGTCATGTCTGAATGCACCCAAAACTAAAACCCCCAAAACTAAGAAAAGGGGCAGACATGAACCCCGATTCTTTTTTTTTTTATTTGTTGGAACAGTGATGTTTTAACCTTAAACGCTATAGAATCTGTCAGGAAACGGAAATGTCTAACGCTTTAATATTTTCCAAAAACATGGTAATCATGTTGTTGCCAAATGCCTTATTGCAGTAATAAAGTTATGTTCATGGAAGTTGTTTCCCCCACACACATTCTCTATAAATACCAGACTCACAGAAAACATTTTAATATATAACAGAAGAATGACATTTGATACATTTGACAGTATATCAAAAATGTAAAATTAATAAAAAAAGAAAGCATTGAAGGAAATGTTTAAGGTGTCAATGTAACAAATAAATACTGAAACATTTTAAAGGCAATAATTTAACAATTATGCAAGGATGTTTTATATTAAACATTAACGCAGATACAGTATGTTTCATCTTTGTTGGAACGTGTTTTTTTTGTTGTTTTTTTTAATTGAGTTTGAAATGATATATTCCCATTATATCTCAGGAAGAGTAGATGACAGATCTTGGAATTGCAGTATCTGTGTTGAAACGATTAGATGAATGCAGCCTTGCAGGTAAAGAGGTCCTATGAAGATGGGATGGCACCTCCTATGGGTGGTGTTGACAGAGGTGGCAGGAGGAGAGACTTGAGCTTAACTGACATTGCTGCGATTTCAGGGTCCTGGGTTTCATACATCTTCACCAATCTGGCAAATTTTAGGACACCTGAAAGTGGAGCAGAGCCGATCATGATGAAGCAGAGTAATGAGTGTCATCAATAACAACTCAACAATATCAACTTTAGAATAAAGCTGTAGCAATATACAACAACGGCTCTCGTGAATTGCATGATACATTCTGCCCTGAAGAGTTCCTAGAAGTTTAATCCTGTTTTACAGAAGGATGCTTTGGCTTGGAATCTGAGTTATCTTTATTAAAAGTTGACTTCACAGTACATCTCAGGGTTCTTACACATTTTGACCGATGGATTTTCATGACTTTAAACCAAATTTCCATGGCCAAACTGAAATCTCGGTTAAAAACATGAAAAATTGTAAACATTGTCTATTGAGAGCGTACGCCGGCTTATATTTTGAGCGCTTTTCTTTCAAAAACATTAATTATTTCAAACTCGGCGTAAATGAACATGTGATTATAACACATTTCCATGACTTTTCCAAAACTTTTATGATTTAAGATTTTTCCATGACTTTTCCCGTCCTGGAATGACCATTTTAAAATTCCATGACTTTTCCAGGTTTTCCACGACCGTACGAACCCTGACATCTGTATGGTTTGTATATCTGCAAGTAAAATGCTGCCTCATGCTTACCCTCTCCCTCGTTGTTGAAGCCGTACGCTTTGATAACCTCTTGTTGAATCTGGGTGGCCACGGGGAGCACGAGCTGCAGCATCTTGCCCATGTCGTTGCAGGCGCTTTCTCGAGCCTCCTCCATCCTTGCAATGTTTTCTGGTGCCGAGAAGGCCTGGATCACTTCGCTCAGCACCACTGTGGATGAAAAACAAAAGATTGGGGCGACTGTGGGTCAGCGGGTAGCAGGTCCGTCTTTCAATTAGGGGGTTTGAGGTTCAATCCCCGCCCTAGTCGATGTGTCGTTGAGCAAGACTCTTAACCCTGAATTGCTCCCTGTAGCTGCGTCTACGGTGTGTGAATGTAACAGGATTGTAAATCGCTTTGGATAAAAGCGTCAGCTAAATGACATGTAATGTAGAAAATATGTATATGTAACTGTGATGCAAGTACTGGTAACTAAAGACAGGATCTTGGACATGCATGTATACTAGATGTGCTTTTATAATAAAAAAAGACAAGTGCGAACATCCCACCCATCCAAAGACGGTAAGGAACCACACATGCAAAAACTGATGAGCCAGAGTAAAGATTTCAGCTTCTGTTTGACTGGAGAGGAGACGGATCTCGGGTCGTCGGGCAGTTTAACGTGCTGAAAGTGTCGGCAATATTGACGTGAGGCGCTTGAGAGAGATCGGGCGAGCTTGACGATGTAAACTTGAATATTATAATCCGTTGTTCTCACCTCTGGTCTGCTCAACGGTGAGGGTAGGCTGCTGTGCTGGAGCTGAGGCCATGTCTGGAGAGAAAAGACATGAGAGAAAGATGAACTCATGTATGAACGAGGGAAGAAGGTTTTACTGATTGAGACTAAAGTAATCCCGACACGGTAATACCTCCTGTGTTGGTTAAAGAAAATGAAATAGTTGTAGAATCGAAGCGAGTATTTCACCAATTGATCAACAGAAAAATTATTCTGGAACTATGTTGAATTGGATTAATTATATTATATTACATGTCATTTAGCAGACGCTTTTATCCAAAGCGACTTACAATAAGTGCATCAACCTAGAGTACAAACTAAGAACAACAATAATACAGAAAGTAACATTTCCTCAACATAGTATTTAAGTGCCACTGAAGTGCAAATCCGTGTTTTGCACTTAAATAGCTCTTATTATGGCTCAGAAAAATGTATCTGTAACTATGTTGAATTGCATTAATACTTGTTTGAAGTAAAACCTGCTCTTCTACTGTGATTCCACTCTTATTTTCTGCTCTACATCATTTTAGAATAGATCAATCCTGAAAATCCCCTCATAGGCTCTAACTTAATATAACATGTTGCACAATGATCTGACACTTTAAACTATTTAAAAAAATACTAATTACTGTTAGCAGCCCTACTTAGTAGATTTGTGATCGAGATTGAAACATGTGACACAAATCATCCTGATATAGTCACATTTAGCAACTATCCAAAATCAGATCTATGAACACTGCTGTGACGTCATGCGTTTGCTTCATGGTCAGAAACCTGGAAAACTGCAGTAACATTATATCTTCACACAGTTTCAGTCTCACTAAAGTTAGTGGAGCTAACTGACGATGACTAGTCCTGCACAATGACAACATGAAGCACCGTTTGGTTATCGCCCGTTTCCTTTCTCCATACCGACACATTTACATGTAATACAAGACAACGTGAGCTTAGCTAAGGTTACAGGGAGCTGAAACACATACCTGAACCGATCCGCTGATCAATAAATCGTAGAATTCCGGGATCTCAGCACAAATGAAAAAAAACTAGCTCGTGAAAAGTAGCTGGGAAATTAAGCATTTTACGTCAGCTGGCAACTCTTTACGACACCACGTCCTTCTTTCAGGTAGACGCGGAAGTAAAATTGTAAACAAGCGCCCGGCTCAACTGGTAGGATGATGACGTCTCACCTAAATGCTGTTGAAGTAAAAGCGAACGACAGTGGACGTGATCGATAGATAAACACGGAGAAATAAACACGTTTCGATAAACGTCCGTGTCGATGGACAGTCGACAGACTCGAGACACAGAGGACGTCAGAGCTTCGAGTCAGACCTCTCCAATAAAGGTGAGACATCACTTGTTTACGATGTGACAGATTAAAGCAGATCGCAACCTAATTCACGGTTTGATTAAACGCTTTCTGAATTGTATGTATCACGTATTGCTAGTTTACTGAAGCTGGGTTTTACTAATAAGAAACCTGTATTGTGTCGATCTATCTATACATAGTAAACTAGAACGGGCACTCTGTAGAGTATACCTTCACATATCACAATATTGGGCATTGAATTATGAACATGTTGGCATTAGTTGCATGCCAATTGGATAAAAAATGACTTCGCTATGGTAAAACGATTTTTACCTTTTCATAGCCTTGACATTTGACCCAAAATCTACTCAAATGGTCCCCGGATAATAACCAATTATCCCACCAAATTGCATGTGATTCGGTTTAATACTTTTTGAGTTATGCGAGTAACACGCATACAAATTAATTAATTAATTAATTAATTAATTAATAGACAGCGATCAAAACATAACCTTCCGCATTTTCAATGCGAAGGTAAACATATACTTGTAATTTTAACACTGACACAAAAACATTAAACCTAAGGTTTAAACTAATTTACCAATCATGTCATCATTAATCTGTCGATTAGTTTCAGCCAATTGGATAGAAATTGACGTCGCTATGGTAAAAAGAAGATGTTGACCTTTTTCATGACCTTTGACCCGATTATCCCAAAATCTAATCAAATGGTCCCCAGATAATAACCAATCATCCCACCAAATTGCATGCGATTCGGTTTAATACTTTTTGAGTTATGCGAGTAACACGCATACAAATAAATAAATAAATAAACGGCGATCAAAACATAACTTTACACATTTTCAATGCGAAGGAAAACATATACTTGCGATGTTAGCACTGACACAAAAACATTAAACTTAAGGTTTGAACTAATTTACCAATCATGTCATCATTAATCTGCCCATTACTTTTTTTTCGTAATACATACTTTGATTCTTGAAAATAAGGGAAATTGGTCACTAATCCCACCAAATTTCATGCGATTCGGTTTAATACTTTTTGAGTTATGCGAGTAAAACGCATACAAATAAATAAATAAATAAATAAACAGCGATCAAAACATAACCTTCCGCATTTTAAATGCGAAGGTAATTATGGTAAAATATATAATCATTACTCCTGGCAGGACCGCCCGTCTTGTCGTGTTTTATGTCTGTAATGGGAGTGGTGAACACGTTTTAAAGTGTCTCAAACTACAGTCACAGGACACCAGCAAGTAACTAGTCATCCCCTGTTAACTGAAAATGTCTCTTAACATGTGGGCATCCAGCAGAGAGTCCTGCTGTGAGCCCAGACCTGCTGTAAGCTGTACACCTGTGATGTTTGAAATGCACTGAACGTATTGACCCTCCTGTTGCTTCTTCTCTGCAGGACCGTAGTGACCGGCTGCTGGGCAGCGCTCTGGGGAGATGTCTGACTTCACGACAATTTTTCTTCTCCAACCTCACTTTGCTCAAAGTGCTGCTGTGGCTGGTGCTGCTCGGTCTGTTTGTTGAAATAGAGTTCGGCCTGCCGTTCTTCGTCATCTCCCTCTTCTACTGGCTGTATCAGGGTTTCCGGAGCCTGGCGGCCCGCGAGCCTGGAGAACTGAGTGCTTATTCTGTCTTCAACCCAGACTGTCAGCCTCTGCTGGGCAGTCTCACTGCAGAGCAGCTGGAGAGAGAGATGGGCTACATTTCCATTTTAATGTAATACGAGACACTTTAGCTGAGCTACGGTTACAGGAAGCTAAGACTGAACTGATCTGCTGATCAATAAATTGTAGAGTTCTGTAATCACAGCACAAATGAAGAAGAAACATTGCTTGTTTCAGCTCTGTGAGAAGTAGTTTGAAAGTGAAGCCTTTTTACGACAGTTGTCTTTGCGACGTCACGTCCTTCTTTCAGGTAGTCGCGGAAGTAAAAATTGTAAACAAGCGCCTCGCTGAGCTCGTAGCTCGATGACGTCCCACTAACATGTTCTAGAAGTCGAAGTACAAGTGAAGGACAGCGGACGTGATTGCATTTGATCTTGAGCTGGATTGAAGTGACGGAGAAATAAACACGTTTCGAGTGAGCGGCGCGCGCGTCTCTTTTGCCACGTGCACTTTCACGTCAGAGTCGATGGAGCAGAAGCTGGCGGCGTTCAGAGCCAGACGACAGGCTGCTGGCACCACGGGGGGGAAGGACGGCACCGCTGGTCCGCCGTGCAAAGCACCGACAGTAGCGGACACAGCTGCTGAGACTGATACTACAATAACAACAACAACAACAACAACAACAACAACAACTGACAGTCAACAGACTCGAGACACAGAACACGCCAGAGCTCCGAGTCGGACCTCCTCAATAAAGGTGAGACATTGTTTATGACGCGACATATTAAATCAGGTCGCTACCTCATTCGCTTTCTGATTAAATGTTTTCTGAATTATTAATTCAATTCAGTTTATTTGTATAGCCAAATTTCACAAATTATAAAAAAATTTCGGAGGGCTTTACAATCTGTACACATAGACATCCCTGACCTTTGACCTCACATTGGATCAGTAAAAACTCCCAAATAACCCTTCAGGGGGGGGAAAGTGAAGAACCCTTCAGGAGAGAACAGAGGAGGGTCCCTCTCCAGGATGGACAGAACAATAGATGTAATGTGACCAGAAGGACAGATTAGAGTTACAACACATTCATTGAATATGACGGAGTGTATGAATAGTTCATAGTAGGCATATTATATATCCAGGGTTCGTACGGTCATGGAAAACCTGGAAAAGTCATGGAATTTTAAAATGGTAATTTCCAGGCCTGGAAAAGTCATGGAAAAAACTTAAATCCTAAAAGTTTTGGAAAAGTCATGGAGATTTGCTACAATCACATGTTCATTTTTTAGTTTAAGTTCATGGAGTTTGAAATAATGTATATGTTTTTTTTTAAAGAAAGACGCTCAAAATATAAGCCGGCACACGGCTCAATGCGCTAAATGTTCTAAATTGTTCATGTTTATACCGAGATTTCAGTTTGGTCATGGAAATTTGGTTTAAAGTCATGGAAAATCATGGGAAAATCATCGAAAAGTCATGGAAATTCATTGCTCAAAATGTGTAAGAACCCTGTATATCACGTATTGACCCTCCTGTTGCTTCTTCTCTGCAGGACCGTAGCGACTGGCTGCTGGACAGCGCTCTGGGAAGATGGCTGACTTCACAACAATTTGTCTTCTCCAACCTCACTTTGCTCAAAGTGCTGCTGTGGCTGGTGCTGCTCGGTCTGTTTGTTGAAATAGAGTTCGGCCTGCCGTTCTTCGTCATCTCCCTCTTCTACTGGCTCTACGAGGGACTCCGGAGCCCGGCGGCCCGCGAGCCTGGAGAACTGAGTGCTTATTCTGTCTTCAACCCAGACTGTCAGCCTCTGCTGGGCAGTCTCACTGCAGAGCAGCTGGAGGGAGAGATGGGCTACAGACCTCTGGCTAACAGATGAATTGCACATTTATATTAAATAATCAAATTTGTTGTCATTATAAAAGGGAGAATTTTATTCAGAAAAACACAGGTGCTTTCAATTATTTATTTCTGTATTAGTAATTACATGGTGATTTATGCAGTCATATTCCTGTTTCTGTTCCTAAAAGTAGTGTAATAGTAAGTAGACCCCTTTCACACCAGGTCGTGAAAGGGGGCTAGTGAGTGAACTGGGGAGAAACAGTGATGCATTGTGAGTCATTGTGCTAAAAGGGTAAAGGGCAAGCATTAACATTTATATAAGAACAATGTTCCTTACTTCAATAAATGGCTTTTCAAGTTTAATAAATAATTCTGATGAATCAAGCAGTATTGCATCTCTTGGCTTTATCATAACTACACACACACTATCGCACATTGTTATTGCAGTGTTAATATTTTAAACACAATCTGGGATTAAGGAAAAAGGTAGACTCAAGCTGGGCAGACTATTTGGTGCAAGATGCAAAACGTATTATTTATTTACTTAATAGTTTTGCTTACCATAATCAGCTACTAATACAATGGTATCAATATTACATTTAAATGCAGAACATGTTCTAATAGCAGGTCATATTATAATTCTAAATGTTGTCAATTCTACTGTTATATTCCCTTTAGTTGATGGTTTACATGGCTGTATTTACCAGTAACAATGTGTGCTCCGATTGTTGTGTGACGTTACTGCGGATAACTGCTTCTTCGTCAAGGTAACAACTTCACTTCCATTGCTACTATTTCTAGAAGTTTGAGGTATTCGAGTTCCGATTTCTCTTGAACGCAGCATGTTACTTTTTTGCACACAGAGAACAACTTTCAAAGTGAGAGGGTTCGCTCCGCTGTACTTCCGCATCCGCTCTAAAACCGTTAAACCATTTAAAGGTAGATTTGATCATGTCTCCGTTTAGCGAGGACCAAAAAGAGACACAATCAGTGTTGTATAATGATGTTATCATTATAATTAGTTAGTGTGTTGTGTTATTAAATTGTATGACACGCTGCTCTCTGTTTGTATGTCGCGGTCGGGTAACTCTCTTGACTATTTATCTTTGGCTCTTTGGGTCGAGTGTCTCGCTTTTCCTGAAGCTCCAAAATTGAAATTATCGAATCAGGGGTACCGGTTTCGTCGCTCCTTCTCGCTGTTATCATGGGTAAGTATTCACCCAACATCACCAATGTCCTACTGCATATGTACTCATATTGTCGGATTCATATCTCTTATGTTACTAGCTATCAACAGTAGCACGATTGCTAAATAGCCCGAATTGCAAAGGCTTGATACTTGTCTGACTCAGCTCATGGCAGTTCACTAGTTTATATATGTATATTAAACACAGAAGTTGTTTATAAAAGCAGAACAGACATTCTTAGAACAAATGTAATGTTGTTGCGTCACCAGATGAATCCAGTCGTCGTTGTTAATGATTCGCTGCAAGATATTCACTGCAAAGGAGGATTCGTACGTTTTATGACAAATTGCAAGAGGAGCTAAAGATGCATTTTTTTTTTTAGGCCGTCCTTATTATTGTGATTATTGTTGAACGTGTCCACTAGCAGTCTGTTCTGTGCACCAGCAATGTCTGTGAGTCCTGCTGTGGTCATGCGGCTGGTGGCCTCTGCCTACACCGCGGCCGAAAAAGCTGGGACCATCGTGAGGAAGGTCCTTCACAGTGGAGAACTTGGCATTGTGGAAAAGGTGGGATCAATATATATGTTTGGTATTTATGTCAGATAAGGTTAAAATGCTAATAGATTGTCCCACTTAACATGTTCTGTGGACTATTTATGGACTGATTGTTATAACTTTCTGTTATTCCTGTATCCTGCACAGACAGGAGCTAATGATCTGCAGACACTGGCAGACAGATTGGCACAGCAGAGCATTTGTGCATCACTCTCCAGATGTTTTCCTAAAATCACCATCATCGGAGAGGAGGTAAGGAGGCTGCATGTTAGGCTCTGTGTTGAGTGTGTTGGTAAAATGAAGTCTAAGCAACCATGTATGGGTATTTTAGTATGAAGCGCTATAGAAAAGTGAAACTGATTATCGTAAATGACTTGTTTATTAGGACCTTCCGGCTGAGGAGATAAAAGAAGATCTCGTTGAGAGTGGGGTCTCAGAGGAAATCCTTCAGAAGACGTGTCCAGAAGAATATAGCGGTCTGAAAGAGGAGGAGGTAACCGCCAATAGAATCAGTAATACAAATGATGTTTTCACTGTAATTTAATAGATGAATAAATAGAATAACATTTAATTTTATATGCATCATACTGGTTTAAAAGAGGTGCAGTACAGCTGTATCAATACATGAATGAACTTCTTCTGAGTGTTTCTTTCTTAATCTCAGCTAGTTGTGTGGGTCGATCCCCTCGATGGCACAAAGGAATATACTGAAGGTAAGCTCTTCCAAAATCTGCCTCTACATACAGGGTTTATACGGTCATGGAAAACCTGGAAAAGTCATGGGATTTTAAAATGGTCATTTCCAGGCCTGGAAAAGTCATGGAATAAACTCAAATCATAAAAGTTTGGGAAAAGTCATTGAAATGTTGTTATGATCACATGTTCATTTACGCTGAGTTTGAAATAATTAATATGTTTTTTTAAAGAAAGACGCTCAAAAACGCGCAACATATTCATAAATTGTTCATGTTTATACCGAGATTTCAGTTTGGTTGTGGAAATTTGGTTAAAAGTCCTGGAAAAGTCCTGGAAATCCACTGGTCAAAATGTGTAAGAATCCTGTACATATGTGAGCGTCTGTGTGAAATGAAAATTCTACATCGTGGGCCGAGACATCCGTTAAGTTCTCCAATTCTCGGTCCAGAAACTCACTAAACAAATACGTTTAGCACTAAGACGACAGCACCAGCTTGTATTGAAGGCATGTCATGGTTTTGCAGTGTGTTGCCGTTTCATTCGACCAAACACTGCACCCTCTGTAACCTCGTCTATTAATCTATTATTCATTAAGTCGGCAGTAGGAATAACTTATATATTAAAAGGCACGGCAAACAAACGAAAAACCTGATGTATTTTAAGTTAACTCATTACCTTCAAAGTGTTGTGATTACATCATGATTATACTAACTAATTGTGTAACACCACGATTGAAGGTCTTCGGTTGAAACTTTTGTTCCTCGTCTTCGGCCGCAGAGCGTCGGGTCGCTCTCGGCTCTCACAGCGGCGCCGTCACTTTCTACTTTTTACTTTCTATTTATATTTCTATTCTTTATGTATCCCTGCTTCTGCTCTCTCTCTCTCTCTCTCTCCCTCTCCCTCTCTCTCTCTCTTTTTGTCTTTCTTTCTCTCTCTCGCCTTCTGTCTTTCCTTCGTTTTCTCTATCTCTCGCCTTTTGTCTGTCTTTCTTTCTCTCTCTCTTTCCTTGTTTTTTTCTTTCTCTCTCTGGCCTTCTGTCTTTCTTTCTCGCTCTCTCTCTTTCCTTCTTTTTCTTTCTCTTTCCTTCTTTTCTCTCTCTCTCTCATTCTTCTTTTTATCTCTCTTTCCTTCTTTTTTCTCTCTTTCCTTCTTTTTTCTCTCTCTCTGGCCTTCTGTCTTTCTTTCTCACTCTCTCTCTTTCCTTCTTTTTCTCTCTCTCTATGTCCTTATTTTTTCTCTCTCTCTCGCCTTCTGTCTTTCTTTCTTTCTCTCTTTCCTTATTTTTTTCTTTCTCTCTCGCCTTCTGTCTTTCTTTCTTTCTCGCTCTCTCTCTCTTTCCTTCTTTTTCTCTCTCTTTCCTTCTTTTCTCTCTCTCCTTTCCTTCTTTTACTCTCTCTTTCTCGCCTTCTGTCTTTCTCTCTTTCCTTCTTTTTTCTCTCGCCTTCTGTCTTTCTTTCTCTCTCTCTCTCTTTCCTTCTTTTTTCTTTCTCTCTCTCTCTTCTCTCTCTCTCTCTCTCTCTTAGCGTCAAGGTGTCTCCATCCCCAGACTGAGGCCCGGTCACCATCAAAGGGTCGGACGCCTCTCAGTCGTACGGCACATCTCTCTGTATGGAGAACCGATGGGAGGATGAACCCTGGCAGTGTTTAATATAAATAGTTCTGACTCTACTGCACCTTCCTGTCCTCTTCTTTCTGTCCAGCATGCTTCTAGCCAACATCCTGCTATCCTCTGATTGCAGGGCTCCTGGATAACGTGACGGTGCTCATCGGTATTGCATACGGAGGTCGAGCGATCGCCGGTGTCATCAACCAGCCTTTCTACAACTACGAGGTGCAGACCAAACTAGACGATCGCGGATGCGTCCCGACTGTTGCAACTCTGGTTAATTGAAAGTTTCCCCGTCAGCTGGGAGCAGGAGCAGCTTTAGGGAGGACCATGTGGGGAATGCCGGGCCTGGGCGACTTTGGATTTCAGCTGAAGGAAGTTAAAGGCGACAGGCGCATTGTGACCACCACACGTTCCCATAGCAACAAGCTGGTGACGGACTGCGTGGACGCCATGGAGCCTCACGAGGTGATCAGAGTCGGCGGTGCTGGGAACAAGGTGAGGTGGATTTCGAGTAGTTATAGTAATAGTTTTGAGCCTTTACTATCCCCGACATCTACATCTGAGAATGTTGAGATCAGTCTGTGGCAGTAAAATCCGGGTCCTGTGTTTTGTGACATTAAGCCGGATCTCGGAAACTAAAAAATCATTATGTCTCAACAATGATGTGCTGCTGGTGTGAGATGACACTTTTCTCAATTGAAAAGAACATCTCTTCCTGTACATCATTATTTAGTTACCTTTGCATTGAAAATGCTGAAGGTAACGTTTTGATCGCCGTGTATTTGTATGCGTCAAAAGTCAAAAAGTATTAAACCGAATCGCATGACATTTGTTGGGATGATTGGCTATTATCCAGGGACCATTTGATTAGATTTTGGGATTGATCGGGTCAAAGGTCAAGGTCATGAAAGGTCAAAATCTTCTTTTTACCATAGCACAGTCAATTTTCAAATTCAAAAGTCAAAGTCAGTTTTATTTGTCAATTTCATACGTGCAAACATACAGAAGATTGAAATTGCGTTTCTCTTCTGTCCAACACAAAGTGATTGTGCAACATAAAGTGATTTGTGCAACATATAGACAACATAGAGTGAATAGACAACATAAAGTGCAACATAGTAAAGAAACATGTAAACATAGACAACATAAATTGGACGAGCAACATTCAGACATGCACGTGTATCCATTTATATCTAATTGGCATGCAACTAATGCCAACATGTTCATAATTAAAAGCTCAATCTTGTGATATGTGAAGGTATGCGCTCTACCGAGTGCCCCTTCTAGTTTGTTTTGTTTCGTTGGTCCTCTCACCACTTGGGGGCGTCGGTCCGCTGTGCATCGGGACAGAGGTCAATATATTCAGGAGGATCACTAAGGCCAGATGATGCCAGATGTACCGTTTCTGACCATGTGATGACGTCTGACAATGTATGATAACTTATGATAATGAATGCTTTGATTTATTGAACTTTATGGTTAAAACAAATGGGTTATGACAGAGGACGGGGCTATCTCCTGTTTATGTTGCAACATGTAATTCTAATCGTCAGGAATGACAATTTATGTTGTAACGGCGTCTAAACTAAGCAAACGGCAAGAAAAGTTTCCTCTTATTTTGATGGGCAACGGAGTCACGACACTTTTGAAATGTAAGGTAGACAAACAAAAAGCAAGTAAGGCATCCAGCTCGGTCTCATTGACAGGACTCATCGATAGACAACGTAACTGTTGAATCTGGATCCTCGCTGACCAGGAAGAAGTCGACATATAATGGAGTGTTTGTTTGTTTACATCTCTGCAGATAATCCAGCTTGTCGAAGGAAAGGCTTCAGCTTATGTTTTCGCCAGTCCTGGCTGCAAGAAGTGGGACACCTGCGCTCCTGAAGCCATTCTGCATGCGGTTGGAGGTATAAACTATAAACTATACGTTCTTTAGCAGCACAGGATGTTTTAATATGCACAAATGTTTCTGCAAACTATAAATAAAAAGGTTTGGAGCTAGACTATTAGTGTAGTTTATAGCTATGCACATTTAGGTTACTATTCAAGAGTTACATTTTTACATAATGCATAGTTTACTAGTCTTTGAATTCCTGCCTGACTTGTTTATTTCCCCTTGACTGTCCTTGTGCAGGTCAACTGACTGACATGCACGGCAAAGCATATCGCTATGACGCCGACGTCCAGCACATGAACTCGGCCGGCGTTCTTGCGACGCTACGAAACCACGAGTACTACGTCAGCAGAGTGCCGCAGTCGGTGCTGACGGCCCTCAAGTCGGATTGACGTCGGCCTTCCACTGAAATCACATTTATACCCGACTGTATTCACATACGACACAATCGTTCACAGATATAACACTTAAAACTCACCCGCACATGCAATAACCTTCTTCTATGTGTGAAAATGTCATCAAATGAATCATAAACTACCACATGTTTGTGTCATGCAGCGTCTAATTAACCGGAAACAGAGAGCAGACTTATTGGACAAACTTGTGTAAATGGAAAAAAGATGGTCGGTTTAAGTTAAATGTTCATTAAGGTGTTTTAAATGATTTAAGTGGGAACGCTGTAATATGACTAGACAACAACAATAAAAATGCCTTTTATTAATTTGACTCTTTATATTGTTATGCGAAGACTGGGGATGTGGTGATGTTTGGTGTGTGAGAGGTCGACACATGATGCTGTGGGAACGACTACACAGACATTGTTTAATCCTGCCGACCCTTCCTCCAGCCTGCTTTCCAGATCGCAGCCCCTGGTTATTTCATAAATAAACGCTATGAAATCATTCATGCTCTCAGTGTTCTGCTCTTGGGTCCAGCTCCACAAACAACATGACAACCTGTACAAGTGCTTTCCTAAAAAGTGTCCAATGACGGCTTCTCGGTGGTTCTGTTTAACGGCTTCTGGGCTCACGGGTTGTGCACAAAATGTCTTTGGCTGATTGGACCACGTGACTAGTTTTGATTGAGAGCAACAATCTGTTCATGAAGGGTCTCTGGTGCTTGTGGCTTACAAAATATCTTGAGATATAATCTCCTAAAATGATCCAGGACAGGATGTGTTTGCTATTTTAATAGAGGGACTGGAAACAAGTGAACAAACTTATTGTATATCCTGCGGTCTACATTTATCAAATGAATCTCTCTTATGAGTTATGAGGAGACGAGCTGTGAATAGAAAAATTGAAACGTATTTTTTTCTCGCTTTCGCGTTTTTCCAAACCTAACCCTCTCAGAAAAAGGTCTGAGGAGCTGGCTCGTGACTGAGAAGCAGTGGATTTAGATTTTTTTAAATGTGTAAATAGTTAAAAAACATATATGTTTGCAGCAGGAAGCACCCATGCACCCTCCTCACAATGAACATGTTGCACTAAGATCTGAAAAAGCAAACTGTATCTCCCACAACAAGACAACCAATGCCTGAAAACGTACGTGTCTGCTGACAGTCTGAAAGAGCGGCAGGAAGAAGTCAGCTGGTCCTCTGGATTCTGTTGTCCTTACTGCAGGTCTCCTGCCTATATATAGAGGACGGAGAGGGGAAAGCTCATTGTTTATATATTAACAGTGATAAGTCTTGTTCCAAAGAAAATGCCATCCGATCAAACCATTATCCTTACAGCAGTTCAGTCATTGTATAATCATTACCTTAGGAGTCATTCTCCAAAGAATTGTTAAAAATCAAACGAGACCAAAGTTAAGTTCTTATGTTAATGTTACACACATACACACACACACACACACACACACACACACACACACACATTCAAACTAGTATTTATACGCTGTGGTTTGTGGAAGATAAAATATTTGAATTCTCTGCTGTCACGAAATATGAAGTAACGTGTGTTCTACGTGTTCATAGTGTTATATTAGGCTTAAAATACAACTGCAAAGTTAGATAGGAGATAGATACAGTGTTAATTGAATAATTGAGAACTGATTGTGCTCCCAATTATTGCTTGATTTATTGAATTGTATGGTTAAAACAAATGGGTTATGACAGAGAACGGGGCTATCTCCTGTTTGTGTTGCAACATGTAATTATAATCGTCAGGATTGACCCTTTATGTTGTAACAGCGTCTAAACTAAGCAAACGGCAAGAAAAGTTTTGTTGTGTAATTTCTACCATACAAGATATCATGTATTAATAATATGTAGGCGCACAAGGTTTCTGTGGTGAGGGGCCTTTGTGTAGAATGAGATCATGTAAAGGTGGGGGCTAGAAGCACACTTAACCCTTCCCAACTGATGTGGCCAGCCTATAGATATTAACAGTAACGCCTCCTCTTTTCTTTGTCTATACAACCTGTAACAGTATGTCATAACTTTAGATTTTCACAATTCGGTTCCTGAAAGTCTCCAGTCGTTCTAGGCGTCTGTATTCATACTCATCATACTCATTCATACTCATCAGGACCGGAGTCAATTCATCGTCACTAGGACAACAGGTGGAACGCCAAAAGACAAACACGACCAGAACACGGGCGACACAAGACGAGTCCGGCTTCATGTGGGAGAAGAACTCAGGGTCCCGGTTGTGTCGGTGCTCTGGGTTGAAGACTAAATGAAATATATGTTGAATTATTATTAGATTCATGAGTATATTCATTCACCCGACCCTCACCCAACAGGGCACTAACACTCACCACAACCACTTAGGAACACCTAGAGACTCGGAGATGGTACCGTTGGAACCACAATGGCCGATTTAGTCGATATAGAAGTCCAGCTTTACTATATACTAAATTCACAACCTGCAAACTGCCTTTCTAACACTTCCAGAGGCCATAGAAGCTCAGGGATGGCATGGTTTGATCCGCAATGATCGACTTAGTGGAGTTAGAGCGAGTCCACGAACCTCTCAGACCTTCAGAACAAGAACTGGAAATCGATTAACTATCATGGTCGCCTCACACCAGAACGGCAACTTCTTTCCCACAGACTCGGGGATGGTCTCATCGCATGACTTTGGGTAGACGGAGACCATTCGAAAGTCTCTACGACCTTCAGAACAAGAGTTATTCACCAGTTAGAGCGAGTCCATGAACCTCTCAAACCTTCACTACAAACCGGAAATCGATTAACTATCATGGTCGCCTCACACCAGAAAGGCAAGTTCTTTCCCGAGGTCCCACAGACTCGGGGATGGTCTCATCGCATGACTTGGGGGAGGCGGAGACCCCTCGAAAGTCTCTACGACCTTCAGAACAAGAGTTATTCACCGAAGACCCCTATTTCTTAACGAGATCCATTCACCGAAAAAGCGCATATCGGCTTCCTGATGTCCCACAGACTCGAGCTTGGTACCGTTGGATCCGCAGCGGCCTCGGGATCTTAATACGCAATGCATCATAAATCTGTGGAACTCTCAGACCTCCAGAACAAAAGTCTCCCTGCGGCTCCCCATCCAGAGGATTAGGCAATCGCCCGTTTATTGTCGTATTTGGTCGAGGATGTGAGGCCTCTGTGTCAGACTGTTGATGTCCAGCTCATGCAAAGTTCTGCCAACAATCATTTTCCTAATGGTCTGATCACTTTGGTTTTGACCTCTGGCTGAAATATCATTTAAAGAACGATCATACTACTCTGTACCGGCCCAATGAGAATGAATCAGTTCATCCTTGGACCAACTGAATGTATTCTGTGTGTGTCTGTGTGTGTGTCTGTGTGTATATGTGTGTGTCAGAATGAGAATATGTGAGACAGGTACACTTTAGAGAGAGAAACATTCATATGAAATATTTTGATTTCTTTTTTATCTAATTTAATTGTTATATCTTTGAATACACGATGACCTTAGTTCCATCTCTCTAGAGACCATTGAAAACCCACGTGATTAATAGTGTGGTGTTTGTTAGTTAAATGATTAGTTAAAGACCATTAGGAAAATGATTGTTGGCAGAACTTTGCATGTCTGACACAGAGTCCTACCAACAGGGCGCAGGATGTTACATCACAGACGAGACAGAGGAGACCAGAGGAGACCAGAGAGGAGACGAGAGAGGAGACTAGAGAGGAGACGAGAGAGGAGACTAGAGAAGGGAGTAGAGAGGGGACCAGAGAGGAGACTAGAGAGGACCACAGAGAGGAGACTAGAGAGGAGACTAGAGAGGAGACTAGAGAGGAGACTAGAGAGGAGACGAGAGAGGAGACTAGAGAGGGGAGTAGAGAGGGGACCAGAGAGGAGACTAGAGAGGAGACTAGAGAGGAGACTAGACAGGACCGAAGAGAGGAGACCAGAGAGGAGACTAGAGAGGAGACTAGAGAGGAGACCAGAGAGGAGACTAGAGAGGAGACTAGAGAGGAGACCAGAGAGGAGAGCAGAGAGGAGACTAGTGAGGACCACAGAGAGGAGACTAGAGAGGAGACTAGAGAGGAGACTAGAGAGGACCGAAGAGAGGAGACCAGAGAGGAGACTAGAGAGGAGACCAGAGAGGAGACTAGAGAGGACCACAGAGAGGAAACCAGAGAGGAGACTAGAGAGGAGACGAGAGAGGAGACTAGAGAAGGGAGTAGAGAGGGGACCAGAGAGGAGACTAGAGAGGACCACAGAGAGGAGACTAGAGAGGAGACTAGAGAGGAGACTAGAGAGGAGACTAGAGAGGAGACGAGAGAGGAGACTAGAGAGGGGAGTAGAGAGGGGACCAGAGAGGAGACCAGAGAGGAGACTAGAGAGGAGACCAGAGAGGAGACTAGAGAGGACCACAGAGAGGAGACTAGAGAGGAAACTAGAGAGGAGACTAGAGAGGAGACTAGAGAGGACCACAGAGAGGAGACTAAAGAGGAGACCAGAGGAGACTAGAGAGGAGACTAGAGAGGAAACCAGAGAGGAGACGAGAGAGGAGACTAGAGAGGGGACGAGGATGGACAAACTTCTTCTGAGCATCGTCGTGACAGGTAAGACTTTAATATATTTTTTCTTTGACCATGTTCTACGTTATCATAATACCGTTTCCTAATGTGTCCCTGTGACATTCCTCTCACCTCCACTTCTTTGTTTGTCTTTTTTACTTCAATGTAAAATGCATGAGCTGAGTTCTGGATATTAAACGTGCTCTACATGCCCCGTATCCACCAGGGCTGTGGGCCGTCTCCCCGGCGACTGTACGTCGTTACCGGGTTGTTGATGAGCTGAAGACCAGGACCGACGCCCAGCGCCACTGCAGAGAGAACCACATGGACCTGGCCACCATACGAGACCTGCAGGACCTGGAGAGCCTGAAGACCCTGAAGAGGCCGATGCCCGCGGTGAGTTTCACGGCGCCGGTGACGGTTTTACATTCACACGGTGGTGGAACATATGCAAATGAACTTGACCTCAATGTACTTTACTGGAGTACTTTAGTTCAATGCTTATTCATCGAACATTTCAGAGGGCCATTTATTTGTTGTACATGTATCTGTATGTTCATAACTATATGTATATGTATATCTATATGTCTTGTCTTATCTGTTGTTGTGCGTGTGCACTTATATGTTTCACCGTGGGAGAGTGGGAAACGTTTTTTTCGATTCCTTGTATGTCTTAACATGCAAAGTAATTGACAATAAAGCTACTTTGACTTTGACTTTGACTATTTGATAGTTACTTTACAGATTCATATTTTTCATACACAACACAGGAGTTAATGCAACAAACGGTATTACAAATCAGAGCAAAAGATTATTATATTAGAAAATTATTATTGTTATTATAACACCACGGTTAAAAAAATAGTCCTTGTGTTTGCTTAGATTCACCATTTAAGGTTTGTCTATGTTTTATTTGTACTTCTAAACACTGTGTAGTTATTATAAAGTGTTACTCAACACACTGCTAATCTGAACTAGATATTTACAGCATTAATATTTCATCCATTAAACAGCATCCATGTAAATATATAGTGGAGTCACGTTGCCGCTGTTAGCATTATTAGAACATCTCTTTCTTTGTATAACAATTGAATATTGCTTTCAGCGAGCCTGGATCGGACTGTACCATTCCATCGACCCCTTCAGGTGGTCACTGTCAGACCCAAGTTTCTACAAACCCGGGGAGATGGAGTTCAGACAATGGTTTCCTGGAGAACCGAACAACATAGACAATCAACAACACTGCACAATAATGGATAGCAATGGAGGCTGGGGCGACTACATGTGTGAGATTGCTCTCCGGTCAATCTGCTTCGATGTCAGAGGTGAGAATATTAAAGTTACTACAAAGAACTTTACTTCTGTGTTGGTTCTGGCGCCCCCTGTGGACTAAAGTGGTAGTGTCTCTGAGTACCGGCATCTCTTTAGAAAAGCTCCCATTGTACTGCAGCAGGGTCTGTCTAGGTGCGTTCACAACAAAAGCAAAACTATTTTTTCAACTCGATGCGATGTGGGCGACGCGTTTTCAGAGGCGCAATGTTCGCCCCGAGTGGAAATATTTCCACTTTGAGTCGTCGTCTCGCAACTCGGGCCGATCGTCTCTCGAGTTCCTCTCTCGTGGCGCTGGAGGCGGAAGTCTTTCAGACGTAACGGTGACTTCGCGGTGAAAGTGACCGAGCTGAGTGAGCCTACGGGTGATGTCATCAACCCGAACACGAGGGCGTCAGTGTGAGGGACGTCCTCAAGAAGTATGAAGCAGAACTAGTGATGAGGTATTCCGTGGTGGATGAAGGAAATGATAACGCAATAAATGTAATTAATGCAATAAATATGATTTGTTTGCCACAAAACATGGTGTTTCTTATAACTACATTTTCAATTGAAATGATGCATACTTTTAGGTCATATTAACTAGAAAAGTAATGTCAACTTCCTTCTAACTTATGTAGGAGTTGACATTACTTATTTGGACAAGTGAACAGAATGCATGATGATAAGTTATATATATATATATATATATATATATATATATAACTTATCATCAGTATATATGTATATATATATATATATATATATATATATATATATATATATATATATATACACATATGTGTCCTTGCAGAGAGCAATCGAAAGCTAAAGTGAACTAACAATCATGAGTTGTATCAAATTGTAAATCCAATTTAACTACACTTGAAAGTCTAAGGCAGCAATTGTTTTTAAGTTGAACCACATATATGTTTATTACAGTGTAGTCTTCAGCCAAATGAAGGTCCTTTAAAGCAGATTAACGTCTGTTGCCTTCATGAATGTGTCTGTTCATCTTCACACAGCTTCGTGTTGATTCCACCTTCACGCTGAGATTCAGAAAGCAACAATAAGCTGGTCTGCATCATGTGGTTCTCTCTGGTTCCTCTACTCAGCACTTTACTCTGCTCTACTTTCAGGGCCAAACACATTTGTTCTCATTTCCACATTGATGCCGTGGCTTGAGGCCCAGAAGTACTGCAGAGAGCACCACACAGACCTGGCCAGTGTGAGGAACACGCAGGACAACAAGATGGTCCATAATCTGGGTCCCTTTGAATCGTACGTCTGGATCGGCCTTTTCAGAGCTCCGTGGAGGTGGTCTGATGGAAGTGACTTCTCATTTACTAACTGGAATCCTCTGGTGCCTCGTAAACTTGATGGCTCCTCTGACACTTGTGTGGCAGCAGACTTCAATGCCGATGGACGATGGGAGACCCTGGACTGTAACGCCAAGTCAGCGTTCATCTGCTACACTGGTGAGCTGTCAATCACTTAGTCTCTAAAGGTGGAGTTAGGGTAAGAGAGTGCTGGCCTGAGTGATGTAACAATGCTAATGCATCAGCAATATGTTAACATTTAGCTGATGGAAAATTACCATACTTAAACATTGAAGGATGTTGATTATTATCAGCCATACGTGTTGTTGTTGTTGTTTTTTTAGATGTTGTTCCTGTTTCAAAGCGAGTTGTGAAGGTGAGGCTGGAGAAGAGCAGCTCCTCTCTGGATCTGAATGACCCTGTGGTAATGGAGGACCTCTTGAAGAAGGTACATCTTCCTCTCATTAACAACAGAACAACAGGTGGTGCGTGAGATGTAGTGGACGACTGAGAACAATGTACAGGTGCTGTGTGCAGAGCAAATGTGGAACAACAAGAAAGGATGCAGGATGTAAGGGAACAAGTCTAGTGAAGAGTTTTTCTAGAGTTCCCATGAGGTCAGAGAGAGAAAGGATGCAGGATGTAAGGGAACCAATCTAGTGAAGGGTCCTTCTCTAATTGTTTCAGCTTAAACAGAGGCTGAAGGACCAGGGGCTGAACGACGACATCAAGCTGAGCTGGAAGAAGCAGTCGGATGGAAAAGTCTTCCACAAGGAAGAGAAGAAGAACAAGAAGAGAAGAGATGAGCTGTAATGTCCTTTAATCCACTCTGGTCTGAGGCTTCCTTTCTCCTCCTCTTCCTCCTCTTCTTCTTGAGGGTAGAAAGAACCAAAGTACCCAAGTACAGACCATTTGTGTGTGTTTCCATTTAATCTTTAGACTTTTACTTCCCTACATCGATCTGTCAGCTTCAGTTTATACACTCTTAGAATTAAGGGTGAAGGGCGGAGGTTCTACAAAAGGGACCCTTCAGATTTAGGGGGGGGGGGGGAGCTTTGAGAAAGGTTCCAGTAGAAGAGCCTCCAGGGTTCTAGTTAGTACATTCATATTCAGAGTGTAGTTCCTTTGCACAGGAAAATATAAAATATAAAATGTGTGATGAGCTTATAGAATATGAATCTTTGTTTTAAAGCATCTCAACCTGCTGCAGGGTTAAAATGCTACTTGCATGTTGATGAGTAATAATGATCCAATAACACTGTTTATTATAGTATAGCCCTCTAGAAGAGTTTAGTCTTTTACTTTTGATAGTGAGGAACCTTCTTCTGTAGTGTGGACATCCATAGCTGAATGTAGCTCTTTTCTGAGTGAAGGTGTGTTTATTCATGGTGACGATGCTTCTGTTGCTTCAATAAAATAATGTACTCAGCGTTGTGTTCACCACAGTTCTTCATGTCCTTCAGCTCAGGGTCTGGTTATCGTCATATCTTAAGGAGCTTGTAGTACCATGTTACCCCACTAGATAGCTTGTAATACCATATTACCCCACTAGAGAGCTTGTAGTACCATATTACACCACTAGAGAGCTTGTAGTACCACATTACTCCACTAGAGAGCTTGTAGTACCATGTTACACCACTAGAGAGCTTGTAGTACCATATTACCCACAGAGAGCTTGTAGTACCATGGTACACCACTAGAGAGCTTGTAGTACCATATTACACCACTAGAGAGCTTGTAGTACCATGGTACACCACTAGAGAGCTTGTAGTACCATATTACACCACTAGAGAGTTTGTAGTACCATATTACACCACCTCTCTCCTCTCCTCTCTCCTTATGGACGTTTAGGATACACTGAGCACCTCTATATACATACATATATACATATATGTATAAATATAAATATACATATATAAACATATATATAAACACGTGTCTCTTTTTCAAGTAATTTAATCATAATATGTTTACAATATGATACAATGACGTCAACAAGGAGGTTGTTAGGGAGGAGGAGACTTCCTCGTACAAGCACTATAACACTTGGAGAACAAGGTGCACATCTGCTGCTGAGCCAGCTGTGATGATGGAGGTGAGAGGGACGGAGGGAGAGAGCAGCTGCTGCTTCTGCAGGATCACACTGGCCTTGAGAGATGAAGAGCAGGGAGGAGGAGGAGGAGGAGGAGGCGAGCATAAGCGTGAGTGCTGAAAGCTCCGCAGCACCTCCAGCCTCCAGCGGGACTCAAAGCAGCACCAGGGTTACAGTGAGGGAACAGCCCTGTCCCCACCAGGAGCCACCATGACGGAGCCCACGGCCAAGAAACAGGGATTCAAAAAGTGTCGGAGTGCCACCTTCAGCATCGATGGCTTCAGCTTCACCATCGGTGAGAGACTGTGTGTGTGTGTGTGTGTGTGTGTGTGTGTGTGTGTGTGTGTGTGTGTGTGTGTGTGTGTGTGTGTGTGTGTGTGTGTGTGTGTGTGTGTGTGTGTGAGAGATATAAAAGGGCTTTGATTGATGCTATTAATGAACAGTTGGTGTTCTTTACATTATTATATATTATTATATTTGACATATATTGTTCACCTGGTCACATGACATCTATTGTTCATCTGGTCACATGAAATCTATTGTTCATCTGGTCTCATGACATCTATTGTTCATCTGGTCACATGACATCTATTGTTCATCTGGTCACATGACATCTATTGTTCATCTGGTCTCATGACATCTATTGTTCACCTGGTCACATGACATCTATTGTTCATCTGGTGACATGACATCTATTGTTCATCTGGTGACATGACATCTATTGTTCATCTGGTCACATGACCTCTAGTGTTAATCTAGTCACATGACATCTATGTTTCTGTCCATCCTAAAGAGGTATCCTCCTCTGTTTCTTTTCCTTTTCCTATTTTATTTCCTGATCCGATGTGAGGTCAAAGGTCACATGTCAGGGATGCCAAAAGATTATTTGTAATCTGTGATATCGGGCTCTATAAAATAAACTGAATTGTTTACTGGGACATAACAATATGAATAGAGTGCAAACACAAAACATGTAATACAGAATCAGATACATCCTGCATTCACATCAGCAGAACAGAAGGCCATGCAGTTGTACAGTCGGTCTTTGTTTACTGACTGCTGTCTCTACGGCAACCAGAAGTGACTGTGACGTCATTTTGACTTGTGTGTTGTCAGTTGTTAGGGTGCGGAGCTCAGGGATTCATTATCGCTAATGAAGTGGCCGTTCTTGATTTTTCATCCTCTGCCTGATTCCATCTGAACTCTCCTCCCCCATCGCTTTGAAACACACACAGTCACATGCAGCTCTGTCTGGGTAGGGGGAGGTCAGGTATCCTCCTGGGTGAAACATTATTCTATATCTTCTCCTGGTAAAGAACACAATTACTTTAAAAAAAAAATCTTAATTGATTAATCTTTCTGGGTATAATCTCAAAACCAATAAAATAAAACATTGTATGTCCATTTGCTGCAGGGGAGACACACGCTCAGAAGTCTGCAGGTGACCCGCAGCAACGATTGCTTTTCTAAATTGTTAAGTAATGCAAATTTAAAGCATACATTTTGGGGTCTGAAATGATGTGAATTCATGAAACCAGCAGAATGAAAACATGACGGGGAACTCGTGACACGTCCATGGCTTCTACACACCTTTAAACATCCCGCTTAACCATTTTGAACTCTTCTTTTTTCAGTTGCCAACGAGGCGGGGGACAATAACCGGCCCCCGTTGGCCCGCCTGGCACGTAAGTTCACCAATTTCAAATTGTCACTGTGACGTGTGTCATCGATGTAGACATGATGTGGTGTTTTTAATGAAAATTCTGCAGGCTCCCGATCCCAGAATGCACTCTGCACCGCCATCACGGCTGGCATTGGCATCACTGTAGACAAAGGAATTCTGATTGACCCGCGAAGCGCCGAAGAGATCCTGGCGGACGAGCTGCCGGTCCCCGATTCACCCGACGCCATGGAGAAGACCGCTATCAGGTCTCACACACACACACACACACACACACATACATACACACACATGGTGTAACGTGTTCATCCTACAACCACAAGGTTGGGGGTTGAATCCCTTGCTCCTACAGTTTGCATCTCCAACTGTCCATGCGGGACGTTACCATTGCAAACATACATTGATTTTCTCTCTTATTATTTTATTACATTTGTGTTAGTCAATCCCAGATGATGTGTGGGAGGTGGCCTCTCAGTGTCTGCATTTGTAAAGAGCTTCTAGTGGAAATAGTTAAATTTTTAAAACCCAATTTGTATTTATTTCCACTAAAGTAAAGGTGAACAACTGTGGCTCCCAGCATCTATCTCATTCTCTGAAATAAGGACAGGACTGGGTTCTTCGCTGTGTATGTAATGCTCCAAGACGTTATCATGAGAGGTATTCTGAGACCCCGTTTACACAATGGGAAAACGCATATATTTTCATGCGTTTTGGCCTTTCATTTACAAAAACAGAGGTTTTATCACGGAAAACGATCATTTCTAAAAACTCCGGCCAAAGTGGAGATTTCTGAAAACTTTTTGTGTTTGCGTGTGAACGAGGTCAAACTGAGTTTTAGGTGGTCAAACGTCACAGTGTGCGACTAAAGATGCTTCACGTCACGTGAGCGTCCTATGGGACGTATGCGGACGACGTATTTATGCGGGTTCATATACACAGAAACTTTTTTGAACGTTATTTTTGAAAATGGAGGGGCAGAAATATTCATTTCTGTAAATACCGGCTATGAGTAAATGTGGCCTCAGATGAGGCGTCAAGATATCTACAATATGGACTAAAGGTTAAAGAGATCGTGTAAATCTGGCTCAATGCTCGACATCAAGCATGTGAGATGAGATGAAGTGATGATGCTGATGCAGGTGTGACGTGTTGCAGGTTGCGCTGTCTTGTAAAGCAGCTGGAGAGGGGCGTGGCCTCTGTGGCGGACCTGAAGAAAAACCTGCAGCACGCCGCCACCGTCCTCGAGTCGCTTTACATCGAAGAAACCAGGCAAGGACATCCCAGCTCAGTGCTGCTTTTATTACCGCCCTTCAACATGCACCGGACCTAAAGTTAAAGTTTTCGTTGACAAAGAAATTATTTGAAAATTCTGTTTTTGAAGTTAGGCCTGTCGTGATTGTTTATCACATGGACTTTTTGAGCAGTGGTGGAAGAAGTATTCGGATTGGACCGACGCCTAGAATAATTCTACACGTGTAGCATTCAATTAAATAATAGGTGAAGTCCTCTGTGTTTAAGTAAATACAGTTATTATTGTGCTACCTATAGAATTTACAGAGTGCTCTACAGAGAAGCAAAGACATCCATGACATCAATACAGATAAATATTTAAGAAATCAAAAGGCAAAGAAGTCCACGCCATAAAGCAGAATCAGAAACATGTATTTGTGTTGTGTTGTTGGTGCTGCATTCTGAACTAGTTTGGGAGATAAATAAAGAAATTAACTGATTATTTGTATCTACTTAGCATTGATTTTTGTATTGAATAGTGAGTATCTACTTTGCTGCTAAAGTTGCATCATCGATGAACAGCTGTGGTCCGAAAGCGTGACGACTAAACGACGCTGAGCGAGAGGGTCGTGACTTTGTGATGGTGTCTCTCCTGCAGGCGGCTGGTGGATCCGGAGGACGAGCTGGGGGACCTCCGCTCAGACTCGGTGCCCTCGGAGGTTCGGGACTGGCTGGCGTCCACTTTCACCCGGCAGAAGGTTCTGATGTTGCGCCGTAGCGAAGACAAGCCACGCTTCCGCAGCATCGTCCACGCCGTGCAGGCCGGCATCTTCGTGGAGAGGTTTGGCTGGTTCGGTCTACTGGACATTCACGTTCAAATGTTTGGGGTCACTTAGAAAAAAGAAAGAAAAACACAGTTTTTTCCAATGAAAATGACATAAAATTGATCAGAAATACACTCTCTACATAGTTAATGTGGTAAATGACTATTCTCTGTTTTTTAGTGAAGTCTCTACAGAGGTGTGTAGAGGCCCATCTCCATGTTCTAGTGGTACATTGTGTTATCGCCTTAGAAGACGAGCAGAAGGTTAGAACCCCCTGTTTTTATAACTTTTTATTTTGCATTTTCCACAAACAGATTATTCCTTGACATTGAAACCATTTTTATGTGAGCGCAGCTGAAAACAGTTATGCTGGTTAGAGAAGCTCTAAAACTGGCCTTCCTTTGAGCCACAAGTTTGAAGAACAACATTCATATTTACAATGGAAATCATTATTTCTAACCTTGTCAATTTCTTGACTATATTTTGTATTAATCTTGTATTTATTTAATAAATAAAAGTGAGAGTTTTCATGAAAAACTCAACATTTTCTCGGTGACCCCAAACTTTTGAATGGTAGTGTATATTAATATATATTAATATATATATATTTATATATTAATAAATTAATTAATATATACCGTACATATAAACTAATTAATTAAACAATTTAATTGAATTATAGAAGGTTTTCTTGACAAAACTTCTAAATGCAAATGTTCATAAGAGATAAAAAATCTAGTTTGAAGAAAACTGATTAGAAAGATGTTTAAAATTCTGACCACGTTGTTCCTTGTAGCGTTCAGTGTGCATGTTTTTTTGTGTTATCTCTGAGACAGGATGTACAGACGGAGCTCCAACATGGCCGGTCTAAGTTACCCCCAAGACGTCATCACTGTGCTCAAGGTATTCATCTTGTTTTTACAGTGCAAAGCTTTTTAATTTAGCGGTATGCTGACAAGGACGCCATTAATAAACCACAGCAAGTGGCTTGTCGACTGAGGAGGTCACCGCTCCTTTAAGATATGCGTGGTCTGCCCACATTCACTATTTCCCTACTCAGTGTATCAGAAGCTGTCATCTGATTCGTTCCACTGTTGTGCAATTATATCTGTTGTATTTATAAAACCCTGAAAACAATGTTTAAATATGTTTTATTCACGAAGAAGCAATAATTAGGCCCACACACAAGAACACGTATCAACTTATCAACAATTGGATATAAATTGACTGTGCTATGGTAAAAAGAAGATGTTGACCTTTTCACAACCTTGACCTTGACCTTTGATCCGATCGATCCCACAATCAAATGGTCCCCGGATAATAACCAATCATCCCACCAAATTTCATGCGATTCGGTTTAATACTTTTTGAGTTATGCGAGTAACACGCATACAAATAAATAAATAAATACACAGCGATTAAGACATAACCTTCCGCATTTTCAATGCGAAGGTAATAAATATGATAGGATAACAAAAATAATATAAAAAATACCAACACTGTTTTATATTGGTATGAAAACATCTAGACTAATGTGGGTATTTTCTCACCTATGCTCATTAAATAAAAAAGGACCCGTTTAAATGAACAGATGATGGGTTTACACAGACACTGTGCCGATGGAACATGCCTCTCTGTATTTGTGTCCTAGCACGTGGACACGTGGTCCTTTGATGTGTTTGCACTGAACGACGCCAGTGGGGACCACGCGCTGAAGTTTGTCTTCTATGAGCTGTTCACCAGATATGACCTGATCAATCGTTTCAAGGTACGCCGGCAGACTCCTTGTGTGATCATGTGTGTGTATTTCATTCCAGACATTTGCTCATACCTTGTTTAAATGTGTCATAAGGATCGTATCGATGAATAATAAAAGCTTGATACAAGTAAAGTCCATTTAGCATTCAGCTGTAGCGTTCTTTAAAAAGCTGATTCATGTATAATTACAATAGCAGCTTGTGATTTGCTTTTGTTTTTAATCTTCATATTGAAATATTCAGCTGTGAAATTACAAATTACAATGTTACATAACAATATAATCAATGAGAAGGAGGGGGCGGAGCTTTCCAGAGAGGGGTGGAGCTTTCCAGAGAGGGGCGGAGCTTTCCAGAGAGGGGGCGGAGCTTTCCAAAGTAACAGTGAATGTAGTCATCACTGGGTTTTTTACTCTTGCTCTAGTTGTAATAACTCTGAAAGAGGCAATATACTTTGACACTGATTTTTTTAACAATAAGGAATTTACTGTGTACCGACATTACAGTTATGTGCACTTCTGGTTATATGTAAAGCAAAATAGGTGGAGTACTTTCTTCCATGAGAAACCCTGTTGTATTGCACCTTATAATGAGCTTGATCATTCAAGTTTCGTTTGAAAAGTCCTGCACAATCGAGAATACTCTGTGCTTCGTGGGGATGTGGCCGTGGTTAGCTCTCATTTATAGTGCAGTAGTTGTCATTGTACCTCATTGTTGTGTTTCCTCTACTGAAGGTCCCTATCTCTGCCCTCATTTCCTTCGTGGATTCGTTGGAGGTGGGCTACAGTAAACACAAGAATCCTTATCACAACCTGATGCATGCTGCTGATGTCACACAGACCATCCATTACCTGCTCCTCAAGACCGGCATGGTGGTACGTCTCGGCGTGGCTGAATACAAAAGGACAATATTGTCAAAGCGTCTTACGACTCACTCAGCACAAAGAGCTTTTCATAACTCAAACCCCAATCGGGGCAATAGAAATGACAATTGATTGATGATGTCAGAGTTGTTGAGACTTTTATTGGGGACGATGTGTTTACAGCAGAAAAAAGCCTTTTCAGGGAAGCAAGACAAAATCCTATATTTAGAACATCGTTGAAGTTTTATCTTGAGTAACCACATTAAAGAAACATTACATTAGGATTAAATCTATCTCTTTTCAATTCTGTAAGAGCCACAAGTGTAGTTGATTAATCATATTGTAACAGATAGTAACAGATCGTAATAGATCGTAAAATACCGTAACATTACGTAACAGATCGTAAAATACCGTAACATTACGTAACATATCGTAAAATATGTAACTTACCGTAACATATTGTAACATATCGAAACATTATGTAACATTACGTAACATATCGTAACTTACCGTAACATTACATAACAGATCGTAACATATTGTATCATATCGTAACATACCGTAAAATATGTAACTTACCCTAACATATTGTAACATATCGTAACATTACGTAACGTTACATAACATTACGTAACAGATCATTACATATCATATCATATCTTAACATACCGTAAAATATTTATTTAACATTACGTAACATTATTTTGGAGGGCCAAGGAGAAAGTGCCCAAAGAGGTGTTTAAGTGTCAGGGTTCGTAGTCAGTGATAAAAGAAACAGATATTGAGTCTGAGTAAAACCAGCTCGCCCTCTAGGGGTACGGAGGAGTTCAGGCAGGATAAAAGTGTCTTTTTATTCTCACAGTGAATTTAACGCAATCTTTTTCTCCCGAGCCTCACCTTCCCGTCTGTCTCTCACTCAGCACTGGCTAACTGAGCTGGAGATCTTTGCCATCATTTTTGCAGCTGCCATCCACGACTATGAACATACAGGAACCACCAATAACTTCCATATTCAGACCAGGTAACCCCCCCCCCCCCCCCCCGCCTCCCTCCCATCAATCACAAAGACCAACTTTGAATAAGCTTCCATGATTAGAAATAGAAGAGACACAGAAAGGGCTACGCATTTCTCTATTTTCATTTATACACACATAGTTTGCTTTGCCTTATACATTATGATGGTTATTACTACAATAAGTATTATTATTTCCATTTGATCCAAACCCTTTTTGAAGTAGCCTTGTGGGATTTGCAGGTCCGAGACAGCCATGCTGTACAACGACCGAGCGGTTCTGGAGAACTACCACGTTAGCGCTGCGTACCGCCTCCTGCAGCACGACGAGGACATGAACATCCTCGCTAATCTCTCCAAAGATGACTGGAGGTAAGCGGACAGCGCTGAGGGGGACATGGCGTTGTTTACACAGCCTTTTACATTTAATGAAGATTCATTCAGAAATAATAATTGTAATGGTCGCATATGTCTGTCTCTGTGTACGGCACCAGTAAATGGTAAAAAAGTTTGTATATTATGTGAATATATATATATACATAAACTATACAACCCATCATTTCCAGTATCATACCACTGTAGGAATCTACATTTCACATACTCAGTGCTTCCTTCTGCTACTTTTATGGAGCGACTGCTGAAGAAACTCTGACTTTGGGAAACGAGGAGTAACCAATGGGAATGTTGGAGTAAAGGAAAAATAAATGATAGTGTGAATATTTTACAAATACTAGTAACCTTGGGGGTCAAACAGAGTTTTTGGGAGGAGGGTCGATGTAGCACTGAACTGCTGTGAGCAACAGACAGGTTTTTTTAATTTAACAGCATTGAGATGAATGTATCTCATACAGTATTCCTGATTTAACGTCCTCCAAGCTTCATAGGTATTTTAAATTCTGAAGGGAACATGAATCTTTGTGGCAATGCACTCAATGGTCTTTAAATCGCGGTGACCGTACCGTACCATTTCAGGGAGCTGCGAGCGCTGGTCGTGGAGATGGTGCTGGCCACAGACATGTCGTGCCACTTCCAGCAGATCAAATGCATGAAGGGCCTCCTGCAGCAGCCCGAGGCGTGAGTAGTGGAGTCACTTCTATTCACTCAACTTATCGCGCTCACACTAGCAAATCAGGACGTTCTCCCCGTGGCAGCGTGGGTTCCCTCCGGGTTCTCCGGCTTCCTCCCACAGTCCAAAGACGTGCAGTGAGGTTAACTGATCTCTAAATGTCCCGTAGGTGTGAATGTAAGCATGAATGGTTGTCGGTCTCCACATGAGCCCTGAGATGGACTGTGACCTGTCCAGGTGACCCCTGCCTTCGCCCCAATGTCAGCTGGGATCGGCTCCAGCACCCCCGCGACCCTAATGAGGATATTGATAATGGATGGATGGATGTTTTATTTGAGCTGTAGCCTTAGTCTTCAGGCCTTCTTTTGAGCAACTAATAAAGAAATGGGTACAACGACCAAGGTAAAAACCGCGGAAGGATTGACTCGCCCTACATAATGTGCATGAGCGACTCCTCTTTAACAGCTGCGCAGCAGCACGTGATGTCATTGACAGCAGCCCGGCTCTGTGGACTGTACTTGCAGGATCGACAAACCTAAAGCTCTATCCCTGCTGCTGCACACTGCTGACATCAGCCACCCCGCCAAGCACTGGGACCTCCATCACCGTTGGACTACGTCACTTCTGGAGGAGTTCTTCAGACAGGTAGCTATGATATCAAAACATGTCAGCTGCTGACTAATCCACTCAATGGAGAATTGTGATCAATTCTTTTAGATCCGGTGGTTCCCTTGTGCTGACGCACCTTGTAACGTTGCATCTGTTTTTAGGGGGATAAAGAAGCAGAGCTGGGTCTCCCTTTCTCTCCTCTGTGTGACCGCAAGTCCACCATGGTGGCCCAGTCTCAGATCGGTAAGGTCTACACATGACACAACCACTCTTTTCTATGCATTGTGTATGTGATTTATAAGTACATTATTGCGGAATATCTTCTCTGTTATAGAAACTGTTTGTTTACTGTGCGTCTTGAGATTCGATCTGGTATTTCGTTCTCCGAGAGAAGTTTTTACCTCCCTCACCAGCACCGTCTGAAATTCCCATTACAGCCTTAATCTATCTATTTATCGGTATTAACGAGAACAAGCAGACGGTAAAGTGAATTTTAATTGGGCTTGTTTGCCGTTTCCTGCAGGATTCATTGACTTCATCGTGGAGCCAACATTTACAGTGTTGACCGAAATGATCGAGAAGATTGTGTCCCCGCTCATAGAGGAAGCTTCACGCTGCGGATTGACCGGCGTGAGACGCTCGAGGTAAAACTCATCACCTGACATAACTGACTCTACCCCATAGTGTAGAAAATACTCACTATGTTATTTTGGTAAGGTGTGTTATGGACCTGTATTAATAATAATACACATTGGCATGCCATACAGATGATCTTCTCACTCCACTTTTAATCTTGTTTTACCGGTGGGACTTTTCACTTATTTTGGATTGTCCCATAATAAAAAAGTTCCTTACAATCTGCACACCTACGACAACCCCGCCCAGGACCTCACATCGGATCAGAAAACACCGCTATCCTTCCTGCAGTGTCCCGTTACTCAAAGTAAGAGCCTCTGGCCTATACCTAGGTTACATTTTTCGCAAGCACAACGGAAAGGCAATATGGACTTCTCATTGGTCCAGTTTTACAGAAATACATCGGTGGGTACTCAGTGTCTGGGCTGAGCCGTCCGTCTGACAGTGTGTCCACGCCTTTTAACACACGCTGTCATCACTCTGTTCTCCCGTGCCATCTGTTTCCCACGTGGTCTCTGGAGCCCAACGGAGCGGGCGATGGCGGCATTGACCGTTTTAGGTGCGACTGACCCAAGGCAAGGTCCGTGCCTCCCCAACTCCGGAGCAGGGGGTCAGAACCTCCAGACCGCCTCCGTGCCGCAGATCACGCCGGTTACCACTTCTGACCCCGTGCTGCAGCCCACGTCAGTTCTGACTTCCCGAGACCCGTCGGCACTCCAGCTTCCCGGGTTCCTCCGAGCCCGTTTCTTCAGAGGGGCTCGTTTGTCAGCCTGGTGGTTGTCCTCCGGCTCACCCCCTAGAGCATGCCGGTCCTCCGGCTCACCCCCTAGAGCATGTCCTTACGCCTGGTGGCCGTCCTCCTACCCATCTCTCGGAGCATGTCCTTACACCTGGTGGTCGTCCTCTGTCCCGCCCCCGATCTGCTTCTGCCGTGCTCTCAGTCTGTCCTCCAGCTCCTCTCCAGCCGCCCTAGGGAACTGTTCTGACGTCTAGAGTCCATCCCTTAAAGGGAGGATTCTGTCACAGTTCAGCTTCCCACCCTCCTCGCGTTATGTTTCATCTGATCACCAATCAAGCCCCTTTGAGGCTCCTGCCTTCCAGACACACCTTGCTCGTTTGTTCTCTTTCTCTCCTCGGTTCTTCGTGCCAGACTCTCCAGCACTGTCTCAAGGACTGATCTCCTGTCTCCGACCCCGACTGCCCCTCTTCAACCCGCCTTGCTCGGCTCCCGGTAAACCCACCTGCCGTCTAATCCCGACGCTGCTTTTAACTCTGCCTGCTGTTTCGGAGAGTAAAACATAAAGGGTGTAGATCTCTGGAAATGTGCGTATTGCATTTGGGTCCATATACAAACTGTATTTGTCTCAAAAATAAATTTTAATGCATTTGCTAATTCTTTGTTGGAGACGAATTTGAAGGATATCTTGGGAATCTGCAGGTTTTTTATTTTCAATAAAGATATTCGGTTCATCTCCAGCATGAGGCTAACCACAACACGAGCCACAAAGCTGGATGGTTTTCAGACTTTGTGCGCAATGTTAATATTGATGTTTGGTCAATCAGTATGTGATGTTAGAGTTGTATTTGTATTTGGACTATATACAATCATCTTACATATGTGTGTGCAGTGTCAACAGTATCACTGGCAGTGATGGGAAGCTGTCCAGTGTGAAGAGCACCGGTTCAGAGGGCAGCTGCTGTCCGACCCTGGGGGACTTCAAAGGCTTCAAGGTCACGTGGAACAAAGAGATTTATCACAACAGGGAGACGTGGAAGGCCCAGGCAGCCAAAGGTAAGTATCTCCACTCAGTGCCGGTCACTCTTTAGATGGCTCGATCCGATCGATGATCACGATTCTCAAATACAGATTGGAGAACCAGCACAGTTCATGCACAGTAGTTCACTACAGTGTCACAAGAACAAAATAATAATAGTGTGTTAATAAAATGGATAAATACTGATCCAGTCTGTTTGTTCAACTAGAGTTTTACAAAGACAAGGACTTGGCGAGACATGGAGGTGCAAATTCAGCCCCGCGTTGCAGCATGACAAGTTCCTTTTACTTTGAAAAGCAGCAGATTTATCACATTTACTCCCTGGTTCAGCACATTGTGTGTGTGTGTCTTTGTGTGTAGACCTGCAGGAGGCGGGTGGTCAGCCAGAGGAGAAACAGTCCAAGACGCCCACTACAGAACAGGTGGAGTCGGAGAGCCGGATGCAGCAGGAGGAGGAAGGAGACGATGGTCCAGGTGGACCTGCTGGATCAGATCACACGGCCAAGAAGAAGCATGAGGGCCTCAACGGTAACGTCCTCTCTGTGGGAACAATTCAGTGTAAAGTACATTTACTTGGTTATACTTGACTCATTTAATTGTAGAACTACTTTTACTCTACTGCTCTTCAGAGGCAAATAATGTATTTGTTAATTCTTTAAATGTATTTACAAATAGTAAGTTGTTGCTTTTGGCAAACGGTCGTTGGCAGTGAGATATCTGAGGTTCCTTCCTCACGTACCGCTGCATATTAACCATTTGTGTTGGCTTCTTTCGCTGTGTGAAAGATGTCTGCATGTTTCTGTGAGCATCGTGTGCACACCATCCTCTTCTTGCACATTTTGCTAAGATGTCCTTGTGTTAAACATCCAAGACGTCTTCCCCTGGCTTTCAGGGACTCTATACGATCTGTGTGTGTGTGCTAACCCTTTAATCTCGATGCAAGACTCGTGTTCTTCTCCATCCACAGATTTGTTGCAAAACTGCTTCTTTTAATTCAAGTTTTTGGAAAAGCTTCTCCTTTTCCTTGCGTTTGCTGACTGTAGATGTGCGTCTGTCCTAGAGGTCTCCAAAGTCTGGAATCAGTATTACTTATTTTACACTCAATAGTTGTTGTTCTGGTTTTTCTTGATGCTTATATTCTTGTATTGTTTTTTGATATTCTTCTGCGGTAATCTTTAATAAAACTATATAGCACAATATTTGTTATGGGTATTAATAAAGGGCTATCTTATTACCTTATTACCTTACCTGTGTATTTGTATGCGTGCGTGTTATTCGCATAACTCAAAAAGTATTAAACCGAATCGCATGAAATGTGGTAGGATGATTGGTTATTATCCGGGGACCATTTGATTAGATTTTGGGATCCATCGGGTCAAAGGTCACGGTCGAATTCATATTTTTACCATAGCGCGGTCAATTAGTGTCATTAGTGTTAATTGTCATGCAACTAATGCCAACGTGTTCATAATTCAATGCCCAATCTTGTGATATGTGAAGATATGCGCTCTACCGAGTGCCCGTTCTAGTTTAATCTTGTTTTGAGTACAACGAAGCAGCAAGCTGCTGGTAGACCCTGTGGTTTTTCCTGCATGTGCGTGTGCCACATAGGAGGTCACGTATGTAACTTGCGTGGTGCTGTCTGCAGGCTCTCAGCCCGACTGCCGTCTGATCCGGTACTGCAAGAGACCCAACTACGCCGCCTGCTCCTACCGCATGATTAGGTCAAAGGTCACTGAGATGCGGCCCATTGATGCCCGGGGGAAGGCCAGGAGACTGCAGCGTATCTCCCTGCGACGCCAAAAGTGACCTCACAGAATAAAGTCAACGCTCTATCATCATAATTATTCTCTGTGTATATTTGACTGCTTCGTTTTAATGGTGTATTGTAACTGTTGGTGCATTATCTCCGTCCTGTTCTAGTGATGTGCCCCCCCCCCCTACATAATTGTCAACTTCTTTTTTTTGTAGACCTATGAGGTTTTGCTAAATTTAGCATGATTTCTGAACTGTTTATTTAATTTAATGATATGAATGTACAACATGAAATGTTTAGAATTAAACTATATATGTTATTTAGCTATAGACCTTCCATTTGCTTCCACTGCTTCTCCGATTGTCTATCACTCCCTGTGTGTCTTTGCCTCTTTGTTATATTTAGGGCTGACGGTCTCAAGGCACCAAGGAATTGTCCTGACCAATTTGTTGACCAATCCCAAATGATCCTGTCAATAAAAGTCTTCACAATGTTGCCAGTAAGACAAATTCAGAGTGGTGTGCTTTTTTCTGAATGGTGATGAATGACCTTTGTATTATAGTTTAAACATTGCAAGTACAGAATAATCAACTCCTTATTATCAGGCTGCTCTATAAGTCTCGTCAACTCCTTCTGATCAGGCTCCTCTAATAAGTCTCTTAAGTCCCTCCAGTTGATCCAAAATGTTGTAGCTTGTTTTCTCACTAAAACTAAAAAATATCACATTATTCATTTTTCAATTCAGTTTATTTTGTACAGCCAAAAATCACTAACTCCCTCAGAGAGTTTAACAATATGTACACGAACAACATCCCTGACCTTTGATCTGACATTGGATCAGGAAAAACTCCAAAAACATAGATGTCCCCAGAGGGCAGTATTACAATGTGTCATTAGAGGGCAGTGTTACAATGTGTCACTAGAGGGCAGTATAACAATGTGTCACTAGAGGGCAGTGTTACAATGTGTCACTAGAGGGCAGTATAACAATGTGTCACTAGAGGGCAGTGTTACAATGTGTCACTAGAGGGCAGTGTTACAATGTGTCGCTAGAGGGCAGTATTACAATGTGTCACTAGAGGGCAGTATAACATTGTGTCACTAGAGGGCAGTGTTACAATGTGTCACTAGAGGGCAGTATAACAATGTGTCACTAGAGGGCAGTGTTACAATGTGTCTCTAGAGGGCAGTATTACAATGTGTCGCTAGAGGGCAGTATTACAATGTGTCACTAGAGGGCAGTGTTACAATGTGTCTCTAGAGGGCAGTATTACAATGTGTCGCTAGAGGGCAGTATTACAATGTGTCACTAGAGGGCAGTATAACATTGTGTCACTAGAGGGCAGTGTTACAATGTGTCACTAGAGGGCAGTATAACAATGTGTCACTAGAGGGCAGTGTTACAATGTGTCTCTAGAGGGCAGTGTTACAATGTGTCTCTAGAGGGCAGTATTACAATGTGTCCCTAGAGGGCAGTATTACAATGTGTCCCTAGAGGGCAGTATAACAATGTGTCGCTAGAGGGCAGTATTACAATGTGTCCCTAGAGGGCAGTATTACAATGTGTCCCTAGAGGGCAGTATAACAATGTGTCTTTTTGACTTCTGCGAATAACACGCACGCACGCATACAAATACGCGGCGATTAAAACCTTACCTTCCGCATTCTCAATGCAAAGGTAATAAATGGAATAAATAATTGGAATAACCTGAAGCCTCATGCACCGCAGCAGAGATCATGTCTTCCCCTGACGGCGGTGGTAGCCGGGGCTCACGTGGATGGGGGGTGGGCTCGTTGTCTCTTCCCCCGGTCGTCCATCACGCCTGACACTTCCACTGACATGCAGACCACACATGCAGACAGGTGATCCTCGTCTTCATCACTGGGTGTGACGTGCATCCAGATTCAAAGTCGGCTTTGCTTTTCTGTGGCTCCGCTCCGGAGGAATCAAAGTGTTCGCGCTGCACCGCCACAACACCATCGTAACTAGAGGGTCAAAGCTGATTTTATTGAAAGAACAAATCAAAAAACACACACAGTGGGCAAAACCCCTCAATACTCCTGCAAAATGAAACTTTATATTCAAAACAATGTTATTTCTTCTCAAAATGGTATTTTGTTTTCAAATGACACACAAACCATTATATGAATAGATATGTATAGAACCAGTTGAACACTGATGCTCAATGTAAAACACTTTGATGAATGTAAAACACTTCTCCATTCAGCAGAATGATTTAGACCTTTTTTTTTTGTTCAGTGTTTCACTTACTACAGACAATATACATACGTGTGTTGTAAAATATTTTTAGAATATTGTTTTTATACTCAGAACACACAAATACACGGTAACAAATATATTTTATTTTCCCCACAAAAACAATGTACATCCCAACCAACACAAAGGTGCACATACAGTGGTCTACATACAAAACAACATAATAATTTACTGTACACAGTTACTACAAAAAAAACTATGCTACATCCTCTCTTCTGCACCTCATCCACATCTCACAAGCAATGTTTTCCCTGGCCAAGAAGCAGAGGAAATATGGCTTAGCATGTCGAATCCAGCCATGAAAAGCATCAACTGCTATATCTCCACATGCATCTTCCATAGCTTGGATTTTTATGCGATTTTTATGCGATTTTTATGCGATTTTTATGTGGTTTCTTATGCGATTTTTATGCGATTTTTGTGCGATTTTTGTGCGATTTTTGTGCAATTTTTAATGCGATTTTTATGCGACTTTTATGCGATTTTTATGCGGTTTTTATGGTATTTTTATGCGTTTTTGGATTTTGGTCATACACTTTCCATCTCCAGGCAGAAAATAATTCCTCAATAGGATTGAGGAATGGAGAATATGGAGGAGATAAACAACTAAAAGGCGTGAGTGGGCAGTCAACCAAAGTCAAGTGATTGCTAATTGTAACACTGTGTGACAGGTGTTTGCCCCTGTGATGAGTCAGTGTGCATAGTAGGGCAATTGACTTTATAATTTTTAATTGACAGCGTGTACCTTGTGAAAACAAGATTTTCTTCATGAAAATGGTGCCAAATGCAGAGAATTGTTTGTAGTGTTTTGAAAAAAGTGTGTTTTAGAACTGCAATTTGAGTGTAAAGCAGGAATTGTGCTTGTAGTTTAGCATAATTGGTTCAGGGGGTTGGTGCATGAGTTACATGTTGTGGTTATTGTGTGTCAAGTACCAGTATTTGCTCTTCACGTGAAAACAACCTGAGCCTGATGCTTCTTTATCGTCCTCAATTACTCTTTATTTTTGGATTCAGTGCAGACTTGGTGCTAAAAAACTATTAAAAACATTGGCAAAAATGGGCTGACAACACACGTAGCTCAAATATAGCAGAAGAAACAGAGACAGACAAGAAGTGGAACATCTCGGTTGAGTTGGGACTTTAAAACATGTCAGTGCTACACGGCTCTCTCTAACTAGTGACTACAAGCAGGAATAGAAACCGCCAAAATAAAAGCACAACAATTACAACTCTCGTCAGTCCTCGTCATTTTTTAGAAAGATATTCACAGTGTCTTGTTTTGTTATGTGTGTGTGTCTCTGTGTGTGTGTGTGTGTGTGTGTTTGTGTGTGTGTGTGTGTGTGTGTGTGTGTGTGTGTGTGTATGTGTGTGTGTTTTTTCTTTGTACAATAGGTTACCGGAGGAGATAGATATGGCATTTCATTTAGAAAAATCAATAAATAATTTAAAAAGAAAAAGCGACGAACGGCTCCTCTTCATCGGGAAGCGGCGTCCCGACTCAGAGGGTCAACGCCTGCGGTGTAGAGCTCAGGCGTGCTCCGGTGGTCCGGTGGTGGTCCGGTGTTCCGGTGGGTTTGACGTGGGCAGCTCCAGGCTACTGATGAAGAATCTCCCTGAGCCCACCACGGAGGCCTGGACACACGGGACAGAGGACAGACGTTAGCACGCATGAGTCCAGGTCTCAGTCAAGTCCAGGTCTCAGTCAAGTCCAGGTCTCAGTCAAGTCTAGGTCTCAGTCAAGTCCAGGTCCCAGTCAAGTCCAGGTCTAGACTTCGCTCTCAGTCCCTCGACTGAGCCACGTCGAGGGACTTACCCTCCTCAGGGTCTCTGTCAGACTCCCTTCTGCATGACATCATTCACCCAATCACTCCCTGGTGGGAGGAGCTACAGCTCCACCCGCCCTCCAGCAGTAAACAACATTAAAACAGGTGGTGTGTCTCGTCCGAGGACAGACGGACACGGGCCTGCGGAGCCGGGGCTCGAACCTCCGACCCTCCGGCTGAAGAACATGGAGAGAGGAAGCGACCGTGCTCACGTCCGGGGGAGGGGCTTTGATAAAAAGGTAATGACGTGTTTGTGGACATCGGCGCCAGTGGGAAGCAGATGAATCAAATGCGGCCGCTATTTACATATAAAGAGCTCCATTAATCACATTAATAGAGATTCGTCACGGCTCGGTGAGCAGGAGGGGGCGGCGAGGAAGAGGCAGCCGCCGCCGTCCTGGAGGAGACGTGTCTGAGTAGCTGAGGGAGGTGGAGGAGGGGCATGGCACCCCGTTCTTCATCACACGGCCAGGTGGAGGAGGTTCACAGTCTTTCCTTTCGTTGTCTTCCTCAGTCAAAGCACTCGTTCCTCCAGGCGTCTCAGAGCAGCGGCGCTCTGCTGCCCCCGGTGGTTCATTAGAGTCACGTCACCTGCAGCTCAACACCTGTCGGCTCATCTCAGTTCTCTGTGCTCTGTTTTTGTCTGTTTATTGATTTGACTGCATCATCTTTTACAGAGTATTGTTGTTTACTCTTTAGCTGTTGACACGTTGTTGACATGTTGTTGACAGAACCAGATCATCACTTCTATATGGTGGACCTGGTACCGCTCAAGACCACAAGGTGCGTACATGGAACCACTGAGGTTGCATTGTTCTGGGACTTGAGGAAGAGAGTAGAGCATGAAGGAGGAGGAGGAGGAGGAGGAGGAGGAGGAGGAGGAGGAGGAGGAGGAGGAGGAGGAGGAGGAGGAGGAGGAGGAGGAGGAGGAGGAGGAGGAGTGAAGACTACTTACTTCCTGTGTTTCAGGATCCCCGGGTGTAGTTACATGTAGTGCCACTGGGCGTCCATGGCCATGCTCATGGCCACGCCCCCCATGGGCCCTGCAGCGAGGAGCAGAACCAGACTCAGAACACGGGTCACCTCCTCTAAGCTCTACGGCTACACAACATCGATGTGTTTACAGTGTAACAACAGAGACCAGAAGCCAAACACACACCTCAGGCCCCATGTCAGACAAGGTTGTGTTCAGGGAACCCCTCAAAGGGTTCGGGGGTTCCCTGAACACAACCTATTTTGTTGAACATTCTAAATGTTCACAGACTTCTAAAAGATCAATTTAAATGTTTAGATTTATTGGTTATGATTATAAGTATGTACAGTAATGTGTGTGTGTGTGTGTGTGTGTGTTATAAAGAGCACTATTGTGTAATTGTACAGCCGAACATCGTGTTTAAAACATGCACTGTTATCTCAGGATGCTATTGTTCTATGAGGGTGTCATTGTTTTTTTTAGGGTTTCATTGTTCTCTGAGGGTTTCATTGTTCTATGAGGGTTTCATTGTTCTATGAGGGTTTCATTGTTTTTTGAGGGTGTCATTGTTCTATGAGGGTTTCATTGTTCTATGAAGGTTTCATTGTTCTATGAGGGTGTCATTGTTTTTTAGGGTTTCATTGTTCTATGAGGGTGTCATTGTTCTATGAGGGTGTCATTGTTCTATGATGGTGTCATTGTTCTATGAGGGTGTCATTGTTCTATGATGGTGTCATTGTTCTATGAGGGTTTCATTGTTCTATGAAGGTGTCATTGTTCTATGAGGGTGTCATTGTTTTTTTTAGGGTTTCATTGTTCTCTGAGGGTTTCATTGTTTTTTGAGGGTGTCATTGTTCTATGAGGGTTTCATTGTTCTATGAGGGTGTCATTGTTTTTTAGGGTTTCATTGTTCTATGAGGGTGTCATTGTTCTATGAGGGTGTCATTGTTCTATGATGGTGTCATTGTTCTATGAGGGTTTCATTGTTCTATGAGGGTGTCATTGTTCTATGAGGGTTTAATTGTTCTATGAGGGTTTAATTGTTCTATGAGGGTTTAATTGTTGTATGTAGGTTTAATTGTTCTATGCGGATTTCATTGTTTTATGAGGGTGTCATTGTTCTATGAGGGTTTAATTGTTCTATGTAGGTTTAATTGTTCTATGAGGGTTTAATTGTTCTATGTAGGTTTAATTGTTCTATGCAGGTTTCATTGTTCTATGAGGGTTTCATTGTTTTTTTTAGGGTTTCATTTTTTTTTAGGGTTTCATTGTTTTTCTAGGGTTTCATTGTTCTATGAGGGTTTCATTGTTCTCTGAGGGATTCCTTTCATCGTTAGTCTACGAGTCTATGTGCGTCGGGCTCACCTCCAGGCCGGAGCCCCATGTGCTGCTGCCCGTCGAGAACAAAGCCTCCCATTGGCTGGTCGTCGGCGCTGTAGGCGGGGCCCTGATTCGCTGCGGGAGGAAAGGAGAAGCTTCGTCATCACAGTGAACAACACGAGGTCACGAGCACCCTCTTCCTCCTGTGACTCCTCCCACATCTCTTTACATGCCGCCTGCACATCGCCACCGTGGCCGTGCGTGCGCTACGAGCGACGGCGGCGCCGTTGCCGCGGCGTCGGGTCTGGATGGGAGGAGCGCCCGTACCTGCTCGGTTGGACTGGTCGATCATCGGCTGGACGATCCTCCGCCTCGCGTTGATGAACCTGGAGGAAGAGCGGCGCTGAGTGAACCAGTAGAGACACACGGGGGGGATGAGAAGAAGAAGAAGAAGAAGAAGAAATAGGAGGAGGAGGAGGAGGAGGAGGAGAAGCAGAAGGGAGAGGAGGAGAAGAAGAAGGAAGAGGAGGAGGAGGAGAAAAAGAAGAAGAAGAAGAACAAGGAGGAGGAGGAGAAGAAGAAGAAGCAGAAGAAGAAGAAGAAGAGGAGGAGGAGAAGAAGAAAGAAGAAAGAGGAGAAGGAGAAGAAGAAGAAAAAGAAGAAGAGGATGAGAAGAAGAAGAAGAAGAAGAACAAGAACAAGAACAAGAACAAGAACCATACACCTGGTGGAGGAGCTTGGTACTGCAGAGATCAAATCATTTGAAATGATGAAGAGGAATCACGAAGAAGAGCTAGCGTTCGGACGGTGGAGATAATAAGATGGAGTGAGTGGGTGGAGATAAGATGGAGTCAGTGGGTGGGGATAAGATGGAGTCAGTGGGTGGAGATAAGATGGAGTCAGTGGGTGGAGATAAGATGGAGTCCATCCCGTGACTCACCAGTTGTTGACCTGCAGGATGGTGAGGCCCGTGTCTTGAGCCAGCTGCTTCTTCTGCTCCTCCGATGGATACGGGTGCTGAGGAGAGAGGTCAATGCAGTCAGAGGGGAAATCTGGAAAATCTAAAGGTTGCTTTGGAAAGAAGGGAGGAAAGGAGGAACGGAGGAAAGGAGGAACAGAGAAAAGGAGGAACGGAGGAATGGAGGAAAGAAGGAACGGAGGAACGGAGGAAAGGAGGAGCGGAGGAGTGGACGGTCGCTCACCGTGAGGTGCTGGAACAGCCACGCCCTCATGATGTTCGTGGCGACTTTGGGGAAGATGCCTCGTTTCTTCTGCCTCTTCTTGTCCTGCTCGTCTTCGTCCCCGGTGCCCGGCGAGGTCGCGCTGGGGTCCAGGCCGTCGTCTGAGGTCGGAGACAAGAAGAGTCCCGTTAGCTTCATTCAGTTCAGTCGCCTCACAACATTATATTACATTATATTACATCACATTATATTACATTACATTACATTATATTACATCACATTACATCACATTATATAGCATTACATCACATGTCCTTTAGCAGACACTTTTATCCAAAGCAACTTACAATAAGTGAATTCAATCAAGAGTACAAAGTGGACAGAGCCTTGAGGAACCCCATAGTGAGAGGAAGAGGAGGGGACCCAGGACAGAGCCTTGAGGAACCCCATGGTGAGAGGAAGAGGAGAAGACCCAGGACGGAGCCTTGAGGAACCCCATAGTGAGAGGAAGAGGAGGGGACCCAGGACAGAGCCTTGAGGAACCCCATGGTGAGAGGAAGAGGAGGAGACGCAGGACGGAGCCTTGAGGAACCCAATAGTGAGAGGAAGAGGAGGGGACCCAGGACAGAGCCTTGAGGAACCCCATGGTGAGAGGAAGAGGAGGAGACGCAGGACGGAGCCTTGAGGAACCCCATAGTGAGAGGAAGAGGAGGGGACCCAGGACAGAGCCTTGAGGAACCCCATAGTGAGAGGAAGAGGAGGGGACCAGAAGGGACCAGAAGAGACTAGAAGGGACTAGAAGGGACCAGAAGGGACCAGAAGGGACCATATGGGACCAGAAGAGACTAGAAGGGACTAGAAGGGACCAGAAGGGACCAGAAGGGACCAGATGGGACCAGAAGAGACTAGAAGGGACCAGAAGGGACTGCAGCTGGATACTGACACGTGGTTCTTAAATTGGTGGTTGGCTCCTCATTGGACGATGCCAAAGGGGGCTCGATAGAACCAGGAGCTGTTAATTCAAGTAACGACTCGGTCCTCCTGACCCCCCCACAGAGGTCCTGCTGGAGTCCAGCGGGAAGCTGACGTGGATCAGGGCCGACCCGGACTCCTGTACTCTCTCCTCTCTCCCCTCGCCGCCCCTCCCTCTCCCCCATTAATTGTGCATCAGCCGAGATGATTTACTCTTAGCGGCGGCGGTTCTTTCTCGTGCCCCGGGGGCAGAGCAGCCTTGAAAGCTTGCCTGGAGGGCATGTGAATAATGCATCTGAGAGACTCCTCCCCCGAGGCGGGCCGGGACGCCCACTTCCTTAAGATTTGCCTGAGCGTGTCTTTTTGTTTTTGGAGATGCATCAATCAAACACGCCTATCTGAGCCGTATTCATGAATAAATATCTCCGGCTAATGAATATTGACGTTGATGAGGAGCTGTGGGTCGGGGGCTGTGGGGGTTGTGGGAGTTTTGACGGATGGCGTCCGGCTCGGCGTAGAGGGTCCCAGCCGCCTCTGTCCACCGCTCTGGGACTGGTCTACTACAGCCGGGCCTCTCGTTTGACTTTTATCCTGGGAAAATCTTTCTTGAGGTGGAATAGAGTTTGAGGATGAGAAGAAGTCATCTTCACCAGCTGCAGAGCAACTCCACGAGAAATCAGCTTCTGGGAACCTCTTCCTTCAACTAGCATCCTGAGATACGACGAGGGGGCCACAGGCGGACCGGAAGTCAGTCCGATTGTCACTATATATATGTATATATATAGAGAGAGAGGGGGGGAGGGGGGAGGAGCCTCTCAGTTCTGAGGGCAGCGGTGTTTCATCGACCAGAACAACCAACGTTTGACATTTGAGAGGTTGTGTTTTATGTTTCGTGAAGTTCACGTGGGAACCAAAAGGCATCATAACAACTTGGAAACTGGAAAGAAAGAGTTGATTATAAGTGTCCCCCCTCCACCCCCTCCACCCCCCACCCTCCACCCTCCCCCTTTCTTCTCCTCCGGAGAGGCCGCGGGGCCGCGGGGCAGATCCCCGGCTACACTAATCGCTCCTGACTCAACTCAGCCAATCTACCCCGAGTGTGACGGTGCAGTCTCAAAGTCATCCACCGTGTGTAAGTCCCCCCCCCTCCTCAACCCCCAACCCCTCCACTGGGGGGGTGGGGGGGATGTAAGGGGGGGCATTACTGCAGGGATGGCTGGAATACTGCCCCGGGCTACGAAGAAAACACACAGATAAAAAGCTCCTTAAGATATGAAGAGTCCTCTGGAGCGTCTTCGACATCTGCTGCTCACCACGCAACCGAGTCCTGCTGGTGTGGGAGCGTACTACACATATGTATATATATATATATATATATAAATATAAATATATATATATGTGTGTATACATGTATATATATATGTATATAAATATATATATATATATTTGTGTGTATATATGTATATAAATATGTGAATATATATGTGTATATATATATATATATATATATATATATATATATATATGTGGATATATATGTATATATATATGTGAATATCTATGTGTATATATACATATGTATATATGTGGATATATATGTGCTTATATATGTATATATATATATATATATATATATAATAATGTTATAAAAAATCTCATCGTTGTTGGTGAGAACGCAGCTTCAGGCCGATCCCAGGGTCTATTTGAATATGTTTGTGTGATAACAACAATAATAAATGTGTTAAGATATGTAAATAGCATAGAGCCTTTAAGGATAAGTGAAGACATAATATGTGTTTACGATGCAGGTGAAATAGTAAAATGTAAAAGAACAAAATATCAGTACATAAAATACTAATGATGGAGATTAGTTGTCAATACTTTCTCTTTCCCTGTGATGTGATGCCTCTCCTCCTCCTCCTCCTCCTCCTCTCCTCCTCCTCAGCCCCGTCAGCTGTGATGTCATCGCAGCACCTCCACCTTCCTCGCCCTGCGCTCCACATTCCATCGGCGCAGCGTCCCTCCCTCCCTCTTGTCTGACGGGCGTCATTGTGACGGACATTCCTCGCCTCCTCACTGTCCTCCCCCTTTCCGACGTGCATGGGTAGCTCCGCCCCTTTCCCCTGGGGGCCGAGCCTCTCCACATATCACACCGCTGACAAGGCAGCAAACAAAACCTCAGAGCCTCCGAGGAGCTCACATTGTGGGGACCGCCCCCCCGCGGTGAGGCCCCCCACGCCGCTCGCTGCTCCCCGAGGACCGCGGGCGCTAAAAGGTTTCATGGCGCTGTCACGGAGCTGGACTGGAGACACGTGGCGTTTCCTCTTCAACGTTCCTGTTCCTGTTCCTGTTCCCCTGATCAGCCTCTTCTCTCTCTGTTCGCCTTCTTGTCTTTTCATCCCCTCCGTATTGATCTGCTCTCTTCTTCTAGCCGGTGGCGTCCGGACGGCAGAGCCACCTCCCGCTGCTCCGTCTCAAACCTTCAGTATTATTCCAGAGGAATAGTTTGAGAACCTCACAAGCACCTCCCCTGGCAGCCTGGGTTCCCTCTGGTTCTCCCCTGGCAGCCTGGGTTCCCTCTGGTTCTCCCCAGGCAGCCTGGGTTCCCTCTGGTCCTCTCATCCCCTCGGGGCGCTTGCTGCTCTCCCATCCCTGATGCATCTCTCAAAGGTCAAAAGGGCACGGACCTTTGGCTTTTCCCTCGCAACCAATCAGGGTCATCGAGGGGAGATAAGTCAACGATTCCCGTAGTTTTGTTACGTAACGTCTAAACTTAACAACGGGATTTATTTAACCAAACAAACTAAGAATAAACCCCAGACGACATCAACTTACAACGGAAGTGTGACTTTTCAAACGTGGAATAAACGAAAACCGACAACACAGTGAGGCGGGGCCCGGGTCGGTAGGCCCGTAATCCGTCCACGACTTGTTTCCATGTCGATTGTCAAATTGTAAATGACTGAATCCAAAATCACTGAAATCATGCAATTCAGTGTAGAGGATGTGTCTCTTCTTTATATATAGAAACCCCCGGGCTAGTAAAAGAGGAAGATACAGTAGACATGAGCTCATCGTCCTCAGCAGCAGAAGATATAGATCCGTGTATGAAAGGTGTCGGGAACTCTTTACAAGGGCATATTAATGTATTAATGATGAATACGAGACCCCGTTTACACGATGGGAAAGCGCACATATTTTCATGTGTTTTGGCCTTTCATTTATACAAAACAGAGGTTTTATCACGGAAAACGATCATTTCTAAAAACTCCGGCCAAAGTGGAGATTTCTGAAAACTCAGATTTTGAGTTTTAGGTCGTCAAACGTCACAGTGTGCGACTAAAGATGCTTCGCGTCATGTGAGCGTCCTATGGGACGGTGTATTTATGCGGGTTCATATAAACAGAAACTTTTTAGAAAATAACCTTGTGTGTACAACGTTATTTTTGAAAACGGAGGGGCGGAAATATTCGTTTCTGTAAATACCGGCTATGTGTGAATGTGGCCTAAGCCTGCATGATCTGCTGTACCCCCCCCCTCACACACACACACACACACACACACACACACAAGTGAACGTTTTTCCGTGAAAGAGGATGCGGAGCTCTTACCCAGTTCACTGCCGTTGTCTCCACTGTGGAAGCCGTGGCCCCCGCTGGAGGGCCCCGGGGTGCCCACCGAGGGCTCGGAGGGGGCGTCGTCCATGTCTCTCCAGGACGCCGGGTTCTGACAAGAGGAGAGAAGAAGAGCTCAACATGGATGCAGAAGCTCCGGCGGTACGAGGTCAGGCGGCTTGAGGCCAACGGTGAGCAGACAGGCAGCGACCAAACACTAGAACAGAGTAATGGTTACCATCCCGAGAGCTTAAATGCGTCAGAAAGACTCCGTGACCCTGCAGCGTGCGGACCCTCCTGTCCTGGTGGCGTCTGAGACGTCTCCTCGGGCGGAGCTCGTATTTATGGGGCGGCTTGCCCCGGCCACTCAGAGCGCCATACGGCCAGAGCCGACAGCAGAGCTCCCTCTTCAGCCTCTCGGCGTCAGCTGTTTGCCGGATGGTGATCCGATGAAGAGCTCGGCAGATGACAACAAGAAGAGGCGGGACAATGGCGCCGCGTGAACGAGGCCCTCAGCCGCGGCCCCTCTTTTCTTATCCAGCCACCCCGTAATTACAACTCCTGAGTACACGCCGCTACTCAAAGGGCGCCATGTGTTTCTACGTTTATCAAGCTAATGAAGCCCCCCCCCCCGACCCAGATGGAGATCTGTACAGCCAAAGCCAAGACTGAGAAACACAAACAGGTGAAGAAACATCTTAATGTTTACTTTTCACCCTCAGAGGACTCGCCGTAGAGACCCCGACAGCCAATAGGAGACGAGGACGTGGACGCACGCTTCATGTGTTTCTTAAACATGGCAATAAAGGTTTAGTTTGGCTATTTCAACCAAGAAGCCAACGGCCTCAGACGGACGCCTCACTGGTATCTCTCTGGTGAGCTCAGCTGCTCTCCTCTCGCCTCTCCGCTTCTCAGCTATTTTCATTTCATTTTTATTTCATTTCATTTTTATTTTTATTTTTCCATCCCACTGTCCATATTTTTTACTAATTTTTTACTCTTTTACTGATTTTTTAAAAACTCTTTTTGGCTATACAAGCCCATTTTTGGCTATACAAGCCCATTGCACTTAGCATTTCGCATTATCCTCGTGGATATCAACACTCAATCAATGCACACTAATATCTGTAAATTCTGTATACACCCTACTCCCTGTGAACATGTGTATTGTTGTTGTACTGTGATTCTACTGTAAGTTGTGTATGTATGTTTGTGAGTTAAGTTAAGCTACTGGTTGACCTAAATTTCCCTCGGGATTAATAAAGTATCCATCTTTTTGCACACTATCCAGATATATATATATTTTGTTCTTGCACACTATCCAGATATATATATATATATTATTTTTGCACACTATCCAGATATATATATATATATATATATATATATATTATTTTTGCACACTATCCAGATAAATATATATATATATATATTATTTAATTTTGCACACTATGCAGATATATATATATATTTTATTTTATTTTACAGTGCTTTATTTTTATTTACATTAACATATATGTTGTGTATATGCTGTGTATATATACATATATATTTTATTTTATGTTATTTTGTATTTTATATTTCACTTTGCACACTTTACTTTATGCACTGTCACTATCTTTCTTTCTTTCTTATACTTATATTTTATTGTGTGTTAGTTTTATCGGGCTGCTTCTGTTGTCACCAAATTTCCCCTTGAGGATTAATAAAGTATATTTCAATCATTCATTCATCTATCTATCTATCTATCTCTCTCTCTTCAGACCGCTCAAAGCTCTTTAATGACATCATCCACCCGTTCACCGCCTTGTGGGAGGAGCTACGGTTCCACCTGCACATCCGCAGTTACCAACATTCACCCACCGGAGACCCGACCAGGGGAGACCCGTCGGGGTTGAGCGTCTCGCCCGAGGACACGAGCCGGAATCTAACCGCCGGTTCTCTGCTCGAAGGACCCTGCTCAGTCGCCCCCTCTATCACCTGTCTTCAGGTAGTCATGGTAACGCGGGGGAGGAGCGTATCTGCGACGAGGGAGTCCTGGAGGCGGGGCGTTCCCGTGTGTGGATGAGCGCAAATGTTACCCGATGTTCTGAATGCCGTGATCCCAGAGGCCGTTTCATCCTCTGGGAGTAAACAATGAGCGACCCAATGTACGCGGCCTTCAGCCCTCGGGAGGATAACAGGCCTCGGGACACTCCGTGGTCGGCGCGGCCGAGGACCGCCGCCACACATCCATAATGCAGGAGCATCCCAGTCAACTGGTGGCCTCCCACCAACAGGTCAGTGGTCAGTGGTCCCTGAGAGGAGCAGCTGAGTCCTCCTGCCAGCGGAGTCCAGACCGCATGCTGCAACCCACATGTTACCAATTCATGTTTTTTGCAGTGTCCCTGCAGAACGATGCATTGTGGGCCGCTTCCAACACGGCGCTGCTGAACCAGAACCGCGTGGACGGAGGACCGGGCCCAGAGCGTGGACGTAGAAGTTAGTTTAACCTTTGTGTCGCTGCTCCACCTGCATCCCCGAAAGAGGAAGTACAGAGTGTTACAGACTAAAAGGTCCCCGGAGCAGTCGCTTACAGCTTGTATTTGTTCTAGACCCCCCCGCCCCTCTAACAGGACCCTCACTACTGATGTATTTACTGTAGGGTAACTTGTCTGTTGTATTTTTTTGATAACATTACTTTAAAATAAAAGTGTTTTGTTCATTATTGAATTTTGCATAATGTGATTAGATGTCTGTTAACCACAGAACCGTCCTGTTAGTCGATGACACGTTTTCATCTTTGCACTCTGATATTCATATTTGAGTGTGAGGGTCTGTGGCGGCAACCGCTCCTTAAGGGGGGGGGAGTGTCTCCACACCACCTCTTCATTCTGCACACAGCTGTTGCACTTAGGTCCATCCGTCAACCAATGTGAGGGCAAAGGTCAAAGGTCAGGGATGCCATATGTGTATAGACTGTAAAGCCTTCTGAGGGGAATTTGTGATTTTGGGCTGTATAAAATAGATAAAATAGTAACCAATGCAACAGTAAAGATACATCTCGGTTCACGGTGGACCGTTCAGGGGGGCTTGGGGATGTGGGGGGGGGGGGGCTCCATCTGGACTCACGTGGTCGGCCAGGTTGGTAGAAGACCCCGAGAGGTCGTCGAAGTCCGACCTGCAGACGTCCCTCTCCTCGATGACCAGGTCGATGGGCATCTTCCCCTTGAGGCAGCTGATGTAGCGGTGGCAGAAGTTATCACACAGCTCGTGAACCTGGCCAGCAGAACAATGAGGAGCAGAACCATGAGGAGCAGAACCATGAGGAGCAGAACCATGAGAAGCAGAACAATGAGGAGCAGAACCATGAGAAGCAGAACAATGAGAAGTAGAACAATGAGAAGTACAACCATGAGAAGCAGAACAATGAGGAGCAGAACCATGAGAAGCAGAACAATGAGAAGTAGAACAATGAGAAGTACAACCATGAGAAGCAGAACAATGAGAAGTAGAACAATGAGAAGCAGAACCATGAGAAGCAGAACAATGAGAAGTAGAACAATGAGAAGCAGAACCATGAGAAGCAGAACAATGAGAAGTAGAACAATGAGTGAAACAATGAGAAGTAGAAAAATGAGAAATAGAACAATGAGAAGCAAAACAATGAGAAGTAGAACAATGAGAAGTACAACCATGAGAAGCAGAACAATGAGAAGTGGAACAATGAGAAGCAGAACCATGAGAAGCAGAACAATAAGTGAAACAATGAGAAGTAGAACAATGAGAAGTGGAACAATTACAAGCAGAACAATGAGAAGTGGAACAATGAGAAGCAGAACCATGAGAAGCAGAACCATGAGAAGCAGAACAATGAGAAGCAGAGTGGAACAATGAGAAGTGGAACAGTGAGAACGTGGACCGTTAACTCCTTCATGGCCAGCCTACCTTCTCTAACTCCAGCAGATGAAACCGAAGGACTTGGATCGCCTGAATCATCTGGAAACAAACACAATGTAAACCACACCTTCTGGAACACTGACAAGAAGAACAATAGAATTCAGACACGCCCCCAGGCTTCAGACACGCCCCCATAACTCAGACACGCCCTCCAGGTGAGACCTCCAGGTGAGACCTCCAGGTGAGACCTCCAAGTGAGACCGCAATGCTTTGTATAGGTATTGAGAATAAAATAATAATCATGAAAGCTTGAGAAAGGAGGAGAAGGAAGCGCTCACCAAGTTATCGAGCTCTGGGTTGGAGGAGAAGAGAGGTTTCTCCACCCTGATCTGAGGAGGGAGGAGAAGGAATCATCAGTTATCCGTTACCTTGTCTCCTTCCCTCGACCTCGTCTCCTTCCGTCATGTGATCCTTTACTTTGTCTCCTACCCTCACTGGTCCCTTACCTTGTCTCCTTCCCTCTACCTTGTCTCTTCCCTCTACCTCGTCTCCTTCCGTCATGTGATCCTTTAGCTTGTCTCCTTCCCTCACGTGGTTCGATACCTTGTCTCCTTCCCTCATGTGGTCCCTATACCGTGTCTCCTTCCCTCTACCTTGTCTCCTTTCCTCACTGGTCCCTACCTGCTTGGCGAACGCTGCGATGTCCTCGCTGAAGGAGTCGGAGGAGCACGCGTCCCCGCCGGCGGCGCCGGGCTCCCGCGGCGTGCACGTGGCCAGTTCACACTTCTGGAACACGAGAGCCAGCAGCGGGAACAGAGGGTGTCTGCAACACACGGGGGGCCGTCGTTAGGCGGTCCCTGAACGCATCACGCAATCAGATCACAGTTCAGGTTGGTGCGATGTTGATTTATTCCTCTTAAATCAACATCGCAGATCTTCTGTTTCCTAAAGGAAAGACGCGTTCAGGGACCCGAACTGCGTCGGAGGGTTCGGGTTCAAGACTCATGGAACAGAGATTAATCATTTCTGCTCTCCGTTTAATTTAAATGAAATGAACCGTTGTGGCTTTTCATGTTTAGGCCAAAAAAACACATACGCACAACAATTATTCATATTCATATTATTATTCATATTCATATTATTCATATTATTATTATTATCATCATTATTAGTAGTATTTTTGTTGTTGTTGCTATTATTGTTATTATTGTTGTTATTGTTGGTAGTGTTGTTGTTATTATTTTTATTATTATTATTATTATATTATTATTATTATTATTATTATTATTATTATTATTATTATTATAAAACGAGTATTAAAATGTGTGTTGTTGTACCCGTATATTTGGTCCTTGTCTCTCTTCAGTGCGTCGCTACCCAGGATGCTGTGCGGCGCGTGGGCCCCGTAGTGCTGCGCGGGCCCGTGGTTCAGGTGGTGGACCTGGGTCAGGGCCCGCGGGCCGTGCGGGCCGTGCGGGCCGTGCGGACCCCCGTACATGGACGAGGGGACCCCGACCGCATCCATCGGGCCGCCGTAATGCGCCAGCTCGTCGTACTGAGGACAAGAGGCCGGAAGACAGGAGAATAATATGAATATTAATAATTACTATAAAGACATCAGGAATTATCAGGAATAATACACGAGAATAATATGAATATGAATCATTAGTTACTATAAAGACATTATGCCTGGTTCCATGTATACAAAAAAGAAAAAGAAATGCCAAATCTATATGAAATAAAAAACACTCGCCAAATGTTTCCATTCACATCAAATGCTTTATGCACGTTTATAATAATAACGTTTATAATAACACCATTTATAAAAATAAAATATATTATAATAACGTTGATAATAATAACGTTTATCTGACTAAAATGTTTCATAATATCATTTATAATAATAACATTTATTATAATAACGTTTATAATAATACATGTTTATACTAAAATGTTTAGTAATATCATTTATAAAAATATCATGTATAATAATAACATATATGATAATAACGTGTATAATAATAACATTTATAATAATAACGTTTATAATATTAACATTTATAATAACATATATCTATTGCATCTGTCCATCCTGGAGAGGGATCCTCCTCTGTTCTCTCCTGAAGGTTTCTTCCCTTTTTTTCCCCCTGAAGGGTTATTTGGGAGTTTTTCCTGGTCCGATGTGAGGTTTTGGGTCAGGGATGTCTATGTGTACAGATTGTAAAGCACTCTGAGACAAATTTGTAATTTGTGAAACTGGGCTATACAAATAAACTGAATTGAATTGAATTGAATAATGACGTTTACAATAATAACATTTATAATAGTAACGTGTAGAATAGTAACAACATATATAATAATAAAGTTAATAATAATTATAATAATTCAACAATAATATACAATTGACGTTTACCCTTTGCGTCATCTCCTCTGCGCAGAGCGGCTGTCAAGAGTTCTGTTGATGACTTTAATATCAGGAGGGAATTAGAACCCGAACACTCGAACAGCTTCTGGTCCCGAACACTCTCTGGTCCCGAACACTCTCTGGTCCCGAACACTCTGGTCCAGGACAGTCTCTGTCCTCCTCACGTTGCCAAAAGACGCAAACTGGTCTCCTGGTCCACTGGTTAACTGGTCTCCTGGTGTCCTGGTCTTCTGGTCTCCTGGTCTTCTCGGGTCCTGGTATTCTGGTCTCCTGGTCTTCTGGTCTGGACGGGGCCCTGTGTGTGAGGTGAGCTCCGGGCCGGTGCGGGGCTCAGTGCGTCCTCATGTCGGAGGCTCCGCGGCTCAGGGCTGCGCCGCCGCGAGGGAGCCGCTGATAGGGCTGCAGCCAGGGAAGAGGGGGAGGAGAGGGGGGTTACGGTCATCATTTTCAAAATAAAGTCGTTGGCCAAACAACCTCAATGAGAAGTGACGTGGTAACTCGTGTTGTCTTCCAATAGCTTGACTATATATGTGTATTTTCATTTCAAAACTAAAACGCATGACCGTCGTCCTTAAATGTCTGAACAACAACGACCTTTGACCCGCAGAGCGTTTAGATTAATGTGATGTTCCTGCTGAACAATCATTGAACACTGCAAACCATTACATATTAGTGTTGCACAAACAGTGGTGATTTCTCAAATGAATTAAAACTTTAAAACATGTATAATATATATATATATATATATATATATATATATATATATATATATATGGTGTTTGTGTAGATTCTCTCACAGACTGAAGCGCCTCCCTCTGAATATGAACAATGGAATAAAAACAACTCTTAAACAGCTCAGAGGAAACTGTTTGATCCCATCAAACGCGACAGACCAGTGGATCAGAGCGGCATCAACAATGTGGAATATAACATCATATTATTCATAATTGAAATATCAGCACATGAGTTATCATAACTCTAACTTCAGAATCAAATCCACGTGTTCACACACCTTTTAAAATCCAATAAAGATCATAAACATAATCAAATCTCAATTAAATGTACATTTCACGGTGTCTTCATTCAGACTGTTGAATATTTATATTTCAAGCTTTTCTCCATCAACAATCTCACAAACTTTATTTTGATAAAGTTGACTATATTTTCGTGTGTGAATTATTAAAGAAGTTCATTTGAATTATAAATACAGTAACGAGGAGAGAAACATGCCGACGCCCGAGGCCACATATATCATCCCCTGCTTCATCCTCCTTTGTGTTTCCCTCCGCCTCTCTCCCCCTCTCTCTCCCCCCCCTCTCCCTCTACCCCTCTCTCCTCTGCCCCTCTTTCCCTTTCTCTCTCTCTCTCACCCTCTCTCTCCCCTCTACCCCCTTCTTCTCCTATCTCCCCCACTCTCTCTCCTCTCCCCCCATCTCCCCTCTCCCCCTCCCCCACCAGCCCAGCGAGGTGATGTGATTGGAGGCTGATTCCAGTTGTCAGGTTGTGTCCTCAATGTAGAACATGTCCACTGAGGAAGAGGACGAGAGCACCAGACACCCATGCAGAGAAGCGACTGCCCCCCCCCCCCCCCCCATCCTGGTCACACACACCTAACACGCACACACACTCGCTGACTCTGCCACCTTCTGGGCCCAGTGAGAATCATTCATACTGTCAGAACTGTGTGTGTGTGTGTGTGTGGTGGGGAGGGGGGAGGCCCAGGGGGGGGGGGGTCTGACCAATGGAGTGGCAGGTCGTTGCCGTGGTGATGCTGCATCGGTCAAATCCAGACACATTTAAAGTTAACAAACATATCCCATGTATGACCATAGCTGCCCCTGTGTTGTGTGTCCAATGTCTCCTGTAACATGTCTTCTGTGTGTGTGTGTGTGTGTGTGTGTGTGTGTGTGTGTGTGTGTGTGTGTACTCTTCCCTCAGTCTTAATGAGCCCGGGCTTCTTCCCCTGATTGGACACTCAGGCATCAGATTGATGACTCGTGCCTCCAGCGCTGCTCTGGTCTTTAATGATGGAGATGAAGTCATTAATCACCAGTCACAGGAACACAGGAGACCCTCGTCTTCATCACATGAATCAAGAGGACATCAGCTCCGTCCGTTCTGAAGGAAAACGACCTGTCTCATTAAACATGATTTAAGGAGCTGAGCAGTGGAGTCACACACACAATGACAGACACGCGTGCAACCTCATCATCGGCCAATCAGTACCCCCCCCCCCCACACACACACACACACACACACCCCACACACACACACACACACACACACACACACACCCCACGGGACCTCACAGAGGACCAGAACTGTCTGAAGGATTCTTACCTTTTTATATTTCTTGGGATTTGTTCCTGCTCTGATATGAGGTCAAAGGTCGGGGATGTCGTACGTCTCCAGACTGTAAAGGCCTCACCTGAACGAGGTAACCGGGGCAACGGCTGCATGTGTTAGCGTCAGGTGGAGGTGCGGCTGTGACCAAGAGGAGGAGGTGCGTTACTTCCTCCCGTGGTGTTTCTGGACCAACAGAAGAATCCGACTTTCACGATCCTCATTTATTGGTGGATCACTTCCAGGATCACGTTTCCATGGTTACAGCTCAACATGCAGGCGACATTTCTCTTTTTAATTTGCGTTCAAAACGGCGAAGACCAACTGAACGCTACACGACTCGGCTGGTCTTCACTGCTCTGAGGTCAAGGGTCAGCGGTGCATTCGTGACGTGGTGGAAATCAAAAACCCAAACCAGACAGATGTGGCTCCAGATGTGCATGCGGACACCTCGACGCGGCGTTCACACGAAGCAAAACTCCTCTTTAACGCGTAACGAGGACAAAACGCCGCTGACCCCTGACCCAGAGGTCAACATCACTCGATGCCACATCTGAACCCCCTGTTGGACCTTCAGCCCTCATTTGATTTCCCATGATCCTCTTGGGGTTTATATATTCTCATCTAAGCGATTATGAGAAACTATAAGAGACGTGTTAACACAAGACTGGACCTGGACCAAGGCGTTGTCGATGACTCAGCAGGATGCTGCGTTGTTGTTGTTGTTGTTGTTGTTTTCATTGAGAGCAAACCAGGACGCAGAGGCAGGCGCAGTACCCTGGATGTCCACCAGGTGCGAGTGTGTCTATGCGATGTTTAAGACAGGTGTTTTGTTGGGTCCTTTTTCAGTCACTCAAGGAGGCGGGTGATCGTCATGGTAACCACCAGGTCCCCGCTCTCCCCATAGTTTGTGTTGAAGTGTCCTTGAGCAAGGCACTGAACCCCCAGCTGCTAGTTACACACATTTCATATGTGTGTCACTATATGTAATAAAACATAACAACCTCATGAGAACGCTGTAGTGAGCAGAATGACATCATGTGTGGGAGGAAGATCTGTGGCTCCTTTACATATTATATAATAATATTATAAATAATAGTGGCTCAGGGAACGTCCCACTAGCTTTACACTTTTAAAATGTCTTAAATCAAATCAACTCATGGTAACATAAAATAAAGTGGCATGAATCATTATTCCATCAAACTAAAAGTAAACATGAGTACAAATAAGAATAAGTCTCCCAATATTAAACATGACCAAATAATAAATAAATAAAAATATATTAATAGCTTTTGTTCACTTATACTTGTATCTCAAATAAGATATTAGAACATGAAGGATGACTGAAGACGAGTCGTTCTTCATCGGATGTCTGTCAGTTCATATTTCCGATGACAGGAAGTGAGGGGCTGAGCATGCTAGGAGGTCTCTGGGTGGTCCTCTGCAGGTTCCACCAGCTCCGGTGGTCTGTACATGAAGGTGAGGAGGAACAGCGCCACGTCGTACGAGCACCAATAGGCCGTGTGCGACGTCACCGCCGACCAATAGCGGCTCTCCACCAAACCCTCGCGCAGCTCGAAGTCGATGCGTCGCTCCAACTCCACTGGAACACAGAAAAACACGTTAGCATCCAGCTGCAGTCCCTTCTGGGCCGTCTGGTCCCTTCTCAAGCCTCTGTCCTGGATCTCCTCCTCTTCCTCTCACTATTGGGTTCCTCAAGGCTCTGTCCTGGGTCCCCTCCTCTTCCTCTCACTATGGGGTTCCTCAAGGCTCTGTCCTGGGTCCCCTCCTCTTCCTCTCTCTATTAGGGTTCCTCAAGGCTCTGTCCTGGGTCCCCTCCTCTTCCTCTCTCTATTAGGGTTCCTCAAGGCTCTGTCCTGGGTCCCCTCCTCTTCCTCTCTCTATTAGGGTTCCTCAAGGCTCTGTCCTGGGTCCCCTTCTCTTCTCTCTGCACACTTATTCTCACATAGCTTCTCCTACTATAGCTATGCTGATGACACTCAACTGATCCTCTTGTTTCTCCACTGAAGCACGGGTAGCAGAACAAATCTCTGCCTGTCTGACTGTCTGTCTGACTGACTGTCCGTCTGACATAAAAAAGCACTAGACATAAACAATGTCTCATCATTATTCTCTTCATCACGTTCTCACCTTCCTGACCTCCTGCACCGACACACTCCCACCACCAACCTCTCTGTAATTGTCTATTTTACTAATATAATGTATAATAATCTATTTTTAACTGTTTTTACTATGTAAAGTGCCGTTGAATCCATATTAAAGAGCTATACAAAATAAGCATATTATTGTTGTTATTCTTATCGCTATAAATTATTAAAAGTCTGGTGAATCAGCATCAAACGTTGGATCTGAGGCAGACAGTCAGATGGTCATTCTGATAACAAATGTACATGTCTGACCACGTGGCTTACAGGAGGAGTTGTCCATGACGGCTGAGGCGGACTGGTACATGGCCGGCTCCTCCTCCTCCTTCGTCCTCCCCTCCTCCCGTTCTTTGTCCTTTACTTCGCTCTCTGCCACTGTCGCCGCTTCTTCTCCCGATGGCACATTTTCAACTTCAGAGGCTCCGCCCTCAGCATCTGATGGGTCCTCCTCCACTCCGCCCACCTGGCCACTAGAACGGGAAAAGTGGGAAAACAGGATTCCCCCGATTCCCTTTCCGAGGCTGGCAGCACCTGAGGGAGAGTCAGATCGGTAAGAAGTCATTAGTGGAGTGAGATGTGCCAAAGCGTGGTAACTTAAGCACTCCTCTGGTCCTATTCATGCTAACAGGTGAGGACCTCGCCTTAGGCCCTCAGCAGGTGTGATGAATCCACCCTCTGAAAGGCCTCATCACCTACATCACCCACCTTTACGCTGTAGTAAGATCCTACTCTGCCCAAAGCGAAGAGCCTGGGCTGCTGTGTGACTCCGTGGATCTATCTGCATTACTTCTCCTCCTCCGAGTTGGACCCAGAACACAGATTTGTGAGAGGCTCTTAGGATACACTGAGCACCTCTCTCCTCTCCTCTCTCCTTATGGACATTTAGGATACACTGAGCTCCTCTCCTCTCTCCTTATGGACATTTAGGATACACTGAGCTCCTCTCTCCTCTCCTTATGGACGTTTAGGATACACTGAGCTCCTCTCTCCTCTCCTCTCTCCTTATGGACGTTTAGGATACACTGAGCTCCTCTCTCCTCTCCTTATGGACGTCTAGGATACACTGAGCTCCTCTCTCCTCTCCTCTCTCCTTATGGATGTCTAGGATACACTGAGCTCCTCTCTCCTCTCTCTTTATGGACGTTTAGGATACACTGAGCTCCTCTCTCCTCTCTCCTTATGGACGTTTAGGATACACTGAGCTCCTCTTCTCTCTCCTTAAGGACGTTTAGGATACACTGAGCTCCTCTCTCCTCTCTCCTTATGGACGTTTAGGATACACTGAGCTCCTCTCTCCTCTCCTCTCTCCTTATGGACGTTTAGGATACACTGAGCTCCTCTCTCCTCTCCTTATGGACATTTAGGATACACTGAGCTCCTCTCTCCTCTCCTTATGGACATTTAGGATACACTGAGCACCTCTCCTCTCCTCTCTCCTTATGGACGTTTAGGATACACTGAGCTCCTCTTCTCTCTCCTTAAGGACGTTTAGGATACACTGAGCTCCTCTCTCCTCTCTCCTTATGGACGTTTAGGATACACTGAGCTCCTCTCTCCTCTCTCCTTATGGACGTTTAGGATACACTGAGCTCCTCTCTCCTCTCCTCTCTCCTTATGGACGTTTAGGATACACTGAGCACCTCTCTCCTCTCCTCTCTCCTTATGGACGTTTAGGATACACTGAGCACCTCTCTCCTCTCCTCTCTCCTTATGGACGTTTAGGATACACTAGGAGCAGCTTGTGGCTGACAGCTGGTTCAGGTACTTTCCCCTTTACTCACCCAGGATGCTGGCTTTGCCCAGGCTGGTGATGGACTCTCCATAATGGCGTCTGGCCTGCGGCGGGGAGGTGCCGGGGCTGGGGATGCTCTCCGAGTCCGAGACGGACGCCGTCTCCTTGGAGGGGTTGAGCAGCGTGAGCCGGATCTGGTCGTACGGCGTGGGGCTGCTGGTGTTGTACCTGCACATCAGACACCGTCACCTCAGCCCAATCAACCGGGGACACGTCTGAACCCGGGGCCCCTAGTGGACAGCGCTGAGAACCACACGTGATGTCACAAAGAGAGAGAGAGAGAGAGAGAGAGAGACAGAGAGGAGAGAGAGATAGTGAGAGAGGGGGAGAGACAGAGAGAGGGGGGGAGAGAGACGGAGAGAGAGAGACAGATAGATAGAGACAGATAGAGAGAGACAGAAAGAGAGAGAGAGAGAGATAGACAGATAAAGGGGGGAGAGAGATAGTGAGAGAGGGGGAGACAGGGGGAGACAGAGAGAGAGAGGGGGGGAGAGAGAGAGACGGAGAGAGAGAGGGGGAGAGAAAGAGATAGATAGATCGAGAGAGACAGATAGAGAGAGAGAGAGAGAGATAGACAGATAGATAGACAGATAGAGAGAGATAGACAGAAAGCAAAAGAGAGAGATATATTGATAGATAGTGTAGTGGCAATATATAGATAGAGAGAAAGAGACAGATAGATATAGAGAGAGAGAGAGAGAGAGAGAGAGAGAGAGAGAGAGAGAGAGAGAGAGAGAGAGAGAGAGAGAGAGAGAGAGAGAGAGAGAGAGAGATAGATAGAATAGAAATATACTTTATTAATCCCCAAGGGGAAATTTGTTGACAGATAGATAGATAGGTAGATAGAGGTTGTGGATAACCTCAGTCATGTAGAGCATGCCTGTCCGGAGCCTCGTGTCTCACCAGTGGATCTGCACAGGCGCGATGTTGCTGTAGTGCTTCAGGATGAGCGGCTCCAGCCTGTAGGCCTGAAACAAACACGACACGCTGTGAGACACGCCGTGAGACACGCTGTGAGACACGCCGTGAGACACGCTGTGAGACACGCCGTGAGACACGCTGTGAGACACGCCGTGAGACACGCTGTGAGACACGCCGTGAGACACGCCGTGAGACACGCTGGCTCCTCCAGGCCGACGCAGATCCTGATGCTCCACGGTCAGAGAACCTCGGGTCCCTCGTCCTCTGACCCCAGCAAACCCCGGACCCCCTCCCAGCCCACAGAGGGTCCCTCCAGCAGGAGTGTTGGAGTGTTGGGTCGCTCACCACCGGGTCCGTGGGGTGGAAGATGTTGAAGAGGCGCTTGCAGATGGCCGTGGGGAGGATGTGGCCCTGCACGCCGTAGTTCCCAGGCCGAATCCCTCTCAGCGCCAAGAACACCGCCAGAGGGGAGCCCATGCAGAAGAAATTTTCAATCTGCCACACAAAGAAAAGTCTAAATTGAAGACGAGGGGAAAAGCTGAAGCCGCGGATTTGCAGATAGAATCAAAGTGTGGCGTACAACATGTTGGCTTTTTGGTTTGAATCTAAAGCCTTGAATTTGAAATCAGGCTGATTTTAGTGGGAAACGCATAAGGTCATGTTTTGATGTTTATTAAACCGAATCGCATGACATTTGGTGGGATGATTGGTTATTATCCGGGGACCATTTGATTAGATTTTGGGATCGATCAGGTCAAAGGTCAAGGTCATAAAAAAGCCAAAATCTTCTTTTTACCATAGCACAGTAATTTTTTATGTTCATAATTCAATGCCCAATCTTGTGATATGCGAAGGTATGCGCTCTACCGAGTGCCCGTTCTAGTTTAAATATTTTATGTTGTAAAATAATGTCAAACTAAATGCATAAAGTTCAGAAATTGTATTTTTGTTTTTAAATGAATTAAAATAGAAATACACAATTATATGTATGAAACATGTATTTGCAATCGTCATCAAAAACCTCCTGGATGTTTTTGCATTAACCAATCAGATGAGTCCTTCAGAAGGGACGTTTGGTTTAACGATGGACCGCGACCCCGCCTCCACCCAAGGTCAGCTGAGGTTACATAAGTGGCTCTGGGTTGTGATTAGTTGGAGGGTTTGGGCTCTGGACCGGACGTGGGCCGCGTGCCGATGGCGACCGGTGCCGGGCGCGGGGCTGTACCTTGAACTTCAGGGCTGGCCCTGCAGAGATGGAGGTCCGCAGACCCTGGAACTGATCCTCCAAGTCCCTCAACCTGGAGGACACAACATCCATTACAATGACTCCAACGAAGGGGGCATGTCTGGGGAGTCCTACTGAGTCCTACTGCATCTAACTGAGTCCAACTGAGTCTTACTGAGTCCTACTGAGTCCTACTGCATCTAACTGAGTCCTACTGAGTCTTACTGAGTCCTACTGAGTCTAACTGAGTCTTACTGAGTCCCACTGAGTCTAACTAAGTCTTACTGAGTCTAACTGAGTCCTACTGATCCTTACTGAGTCTAACTGAGTCCTACTGAGTCTAACTGAGTCTTACTGATCCTTACTGAGTCCTACTGAGTCTAACTGAGTCCTACTGAGTTTTACTGAGTCCTACTGCATCTACCTGAGTCCTACTGAGTCTAACTAAATCCTACTGAGTCCTACTGCGTCTAACTGCGTCCTACTGAGTCTAACTGCGTCCTACTGCGTCTAACTGCGTCCTACTGCGTCTAACTGAGTCTAACTGCGTCCTACTGAGTCTAACTGCGTCCTACTGAGTCTAACTGCGTCCTACTGCGTCTAACTGCGTCCTACTGAGTCTAACTGCGTCCTACTGCGTCTAACTGGGTCTAACTGCGTCCTACTGAGTCTAACTGCGTCCTACTGAGTCTAACTGCGTCTAACTGCGTCCTACTGCGTCTAACTGAGTCTAACTGCGTCCTACTGAGTCTAACTGCGTCTAACTGAGTCTAACTGCGTCCTACTGAGTCTAACTGCGTCCTACTGCGTCTAACTGCGTCCTACTGAGTCTGACTGCGTCCTACTGCGTCTAACTGAGTCTAACTGCGTCCTACTGAGTCTAACTGCGTCCTACTGAGTCTAACTGCGTCCTACTGAGTCTAACTGCGTCCTACTGCGTCTAACTGAGTCTAACTGCGTCCTACTGAGTCTAACTGAGTCTTACTGCGTCCAGCTGAGTCTACCTCTGCGTATGCAACCCTGCGTTGGCCGTATCTCTGAGAGCTTCTCTAAGCCGACGCCCTTCAGTCCACTTCTCCCCCGGTTCCAGAGAAGACAACTGGTGCGTACCTGAGGCGCGTGAGTCTCAGCTGCTCCTGCAGGTGGCGCTCTTCGCCGCTCGCCCAGCGCGCCTCGGCGTCCTGCGGGTCCGGGGCTTCTTGGTGGTGAAAGCGAACGGGGTCCCAACCCGTCATGATGTCGAAGGTGATGACGCAGCCCAGAGAGTGCGACACAATGGACACCTTTCCATTTTTCTTAAAGTCTGGATTTCGCGAGCAGAAGAGTGAGTACAGACGATTCAGCTCCAGAGTCAAACCCCTGGTAATCTAGTACACACAGACGCACAACAACAACACACATGAACACGGATACACAACAACAACAACAACAACAACAACAACACACAGGAACACGTGTCACCTCATGGAGACTCAAGACTTTCTTCCTGATGGTCTGATAGTTAGACCTGAACCAGGTGAACCTGGTCCAGACCTAGAGACGCTGCTAGAGGCTGAGAGGCTGCTGGGGGACGCTAGGATACACTGAGCTCCTCTAGGATACACTGAGCTCCTCTCTCCTAGGATACACTGAGCTCCTCTCTCCTCTCCTCTCTCCTTATGGACGTTTAGGATACACTGAGCTCCTCTCTCCTCTCTCCTCTCCTTATGGACATTTAGGATACACTGAGCTCCTCTCTCCTCTCCTCTCTCCTTATGGACGTCTAGGATACACTGAGCTCCTCTCTCCTCTCCTCTCTCCTTATGGACGTCTAGGATACACTGAGCTCCTCTCTCCTCTCCTCTCTCCTTATGGACGTTTAGGATACACTGAGCTCCTCTCTCCTCTCCTCTCTCCTTATGGACGCTTAGGATACACTGAGCTCCTCTCTCCTCTCTCCTTATGGACGTCTAGGATACACTGAGCTCCTCTCTCCTCTCCTCTCTCCTTATGGACGTTTAGGATACACTGAGCTCCTTTCTCCTCTCCTCTCCTTATGGAAGCTTAGGATACACTGAGCTCCTCTCTCCTCTCCTCTCTCTTTATGGACGTTTAGGATACACTGAGCACCTCTTCTCTCTCCTTATGGACGCTTAGGATACACTGAGCTCCTCTCTCCTCTCTCCTTATGGACGTTTAGGATACACTGAGCTCCTCTCTCCTCTCTCCTTATGGACGCTGAGGATACACTGAGCTCCTCTCTCCTCTCTCCTTATGGACGCTGAGGATACACTGAGCTCCTCTCCTCTCTCCTCTCCTCTCTCCTTATGGACGTTTAGCATACACTGAACTCCTCTCCTCTCTCCTTACGGATGAATTTACATCTCAATTGAAAATGTTTCTATATCTATTTTTAATCGTCTCAATAAGATTCAAATACATGTGGTTATGTTCCATGCTTATGAAGACTTGATTTAAACATCTATTCTGTACTGAGGAAGAGGAAGTAGACTGAGGGCGGTGAGGCGTCTCACCTCGTCTCTGTACAGAGGGCTGGTGTAGTACATGATGTCCATGGCGCTGCTGTTCAGCATGTCTCTGAGGCCTCGGACCTTGTCCGGGGTGATGGAGTCCACCGTGTCTGCAGATGAGTCGCAAACATCTCTTACATCTATACAGATTCATTAGATCTTTCTTACGTAAAATGTGTAACTTATTTTATTTTTTTCCTGTTTTTATTGTCCGTCACTGTTTGATGTTGAATGTCTGAACATTGTTTAACCTTCCTATTACCGTCACATTTACTAACATGTTTTACCCTCGGGGTCAATTTGACCCCAGCTATTAAAACCTCCAGAAAATGATTAGAATTAATATTGTTTCCCAAGTTTAAGTGTGAGGTACTTTATGTTTGTTTATTGACGACCTAAATAGCCTTTAAATTAATAAAAAAGTTGATATTTCTTATATATTTGACACAGTGAAAAACCACCTGGGGTCAAATTGACCCTAAAGGTAACAGGAGGGTTGATGTGCTCCTGCTCGTCTGGCCAGGAAGGAGATGATATCTCTGAATGAGGCTCCTCCTGGGGCCATTCAATTAAAATAACAGGGTCAAGGGGCCATGCTACAGACTATATCTGGATTAAAAGACAGATTAGCACTTCAGTGGCTCTTAAATATCTCTTATTATGGTACTTTTGTAGTTTGACTATGTTGAGGAAATGTTACATTCTGTATTCTTGTTGTTCTTAGTTTGTACTCTAGGTTGAAATGCACTTATTGTAAGTCACATTGGATAAAAGCGTCTGCTAAATGACATGTGATGTCATGTAATGTACAGGGCTGAGGGGCTCATACCTCCATCCAGACACAGCTTGGCCCTCCACTCCACAGGAAGGAACTCCACGTGCTCCGTGGTGCGGTCGGAGAAGTGCTTCTCCTCCATCTTGCGGGCGGCGTCCCTCATCCTGCAGAACAACCACACGATGATTACCCCGGCCCCCGGGGATACGCTTAAAGCTGCAGCCGCCGGGGGGGGCCTCACATGCTGGTGTTCCTGATGATGCGGCCCTGGTCCATCTTCTGGCCGATGCCGTGCACCACGAACACGATGTGCGTGGTTTCGGGCGGCGTGTCCTCGGGGGCCGCCTCCTCCACGTAGCCCCGGTGGAGGCGTGTCCCGCTGCTGGAGGCTGAGGACGCCAGAGACCAGGGTTACCTGAGGTCAGGGGTCATAGATAACACACTCCATGGGCCGACACACCCACCCAGCCTCCGCCTGAAGCACCGCAGAGCACCTGAAGGCCACTCGGGACTCAACCTGTCCCACAAACAAGCCACGCCCCCTTTTACAAACACGCTCCACTCAAAGCTGTTTATCCGTTTATCTTATTTCATTAAATGTGCTTATTAGTGCTTTACATCGAGATATAGTGACTCTGATGCCACAGCTAGTTATATTTAAAACTGTTACAGATATATATATATATATATATATATACACACATATATTATATATATACATATATATATATTATACATATATATATTATTTATATATACATATATATATATATATTATATGTATATATATATATATATATATATATATATATATATTATTATACATATATATATATATATATATATATATATATATACATGACTATCAGTCAGGATGAAGACTATCAGTCAGGATGAAGACCATCACTCAGGATGAAGACCATCAGTCAGGATGAAGACCATCACTCAGGATGAAGACCATCAGTCAGGATGAAGACCATCAGTCAGGATGTCTCACCCCCCCCCCCCCGTACCTTTGGAGAAGCCCAGCCTCTGAGTGACGGTGCGGGCGATCTTGGAGGTGGTGGCGTCGCTGTACAGGTACACCTCGTCCACGCTGTGCCAGTCCACGTGACTCCTGCTGAGCTTCATGCTGTGGATGGCTGCAGACATCCGGCACACGGGGGAGAGGAGTCAGCTTCTGTACACACACACACACACACACACACACACTGTGGTCTCTCCTACGGCCTCACCGTCCTTGCTGTCCACCGCCGTGGGCACCACCTCCATCTCGTAGGTGTCCCTCATCTGTTGCCCCCGGAAACGGGCCAGGTGCTCCATCTCGATGTGGTCGCTCTCGTCCTCCTCCAGGGGGAGCCACGTGCCGTCGGTGAACCACTGGCCCCTCATCACCGGGATCCGGTCTTGTTCTGCAGCCGATCACACGGGGAGCTCGAGTTGGGCTTACAGGAAGTTTAAGTTCAGTTTGAGTTGGTAACACAAGTCAAACCAACGACCCGCCCAGCTGGGACCAGAGGAACGGAAGAACACCGAAGGGCTGTGTGTGCGTGTGTGTGTGTGTGTAAGTGTGTTTGTTTGTATGTTTGTGTCTCTATAAGTGTGTGTGTATATATGTTTGTATGTTTGTGTTTGTGTATGTGTGTGTTTGTGTATGTGTGCTTGTGTATGTGTGGGTTTGTGTGTCTATAAGTGTGTGTCTGTGTCTTTAAGTGTGTGTGTGTCTTTAAGAGTGTGTGTTTGTGTGTCTTTAAGTGTGTTTGTGTGTCTTTAAGTGTGTGTGTGTGTGTCATTAAGTGTGTGTGTGTGTGTGTGTGTCTTTAAGTGTGTGTGTGTGTGTGGCTTATCAGAAACAAAATATTTCCATATTTCCAAATAATATGAACAAAAACTTCCTCAGCAGCACTAAAGTTGTTTGTTGTTGTTGTTGTTGTTGTTGTTGTTGTTGTCTGTGCAGCTCTGAGCTGCTGTCCAGGTCCTAGAGACTCAGGAGCTGGTGGATCTGTGCTGTGTGGTGACCCGTGACCCGTGACCCGTGACCCCGGTGTGTCGTATGTCGTTGTGATCACATGCGTGCGGCGTGCGGCGTGCTCACGGTTCCAGTACACGGGGGAGCACTCCTTCTCCCGGACGTCCACCTCGTAGAGCCCCCCGCGGACACACACGGCCTCCACGCCGCTCCCCCTGTCCGCCGCTCCGCCGTCCGCCCGCCGGCTCTCGTCCGACCCGGCGGGCTCCTCGCCGGGCTCCCCGGGCCGCTCCGCCTTGTCCGGGTTCTGTTCGGCGAACCTCCGGTAGACCACCTCGATTTTTAAAGAGTCGTGCCCGACAAACGGCTTCCAGGTCCGCTTGTCCTCTTTGTAGAACCAGCGGACCTCCTCCGGCCCCAGGTCCGTGACCACCTCGCCGCGGTGCCGCGAGCTGTTGGACCGGATCCGTTTCTTGGCGCTGACGTTACCGTCGCTCTCCGTGTAGTTGGGGTCAATTTCCAGATACGAGGAGCCCAGATACTCGTCCCCGGCCAGGCCGAGCATCAAGCCGCCCTGGGGCCGCAGCGGCAGGTGTCCGTCCAGGCCGGCTTGCTCCAGGTCCAGGTCCCGGTCCAGGTCCCGGTCCAGATCCAGGTCCAGGTCCCGGTCCAGGTCCCCGTCCCCAGCAACCCCCCGGTCCCCCCCAGGATGGTCCTCGTAGCCGGACACAAACACGTCGTTGGCCATGTCCCATTCACTGCTGCTGACGGAGTTGTTCTCGGAGCTCTGGTGGCGGACAGTCGGCGTCTCGTTCATGCTGCTCATCGCTAGGGTTAGCTTGTTGCTAGCGGCTCATCACTAGGGGCTCGTTACTAGAGTAAACTCATCACTATAGGCTCATCACTAGGGTTAGCTCATCGCTAGGGGCTCATCACTAGGGTTAGCTCATCACTAGGGTTAGCTCATCACTAGGGTTAGCTCATCACTATAGGCTCGTTACTAGGGTTAGCTCATCACTATAGGCTCGTTACTAGGGTTAGCTCATCACTATAGGCTCGTTACTAGGGTTAGCTCATCACTATAGGCCTATCACTAGGGTTAGCTCGTCACTATAGGCTCGTTACTAGGGTTAGCTCATCACTATAGGCTCATCACTCGTTACTAGGGTAAGCTCATCACTATTGGCTCATCACTAGGGTTAGCTCATCACTATAGGCTCGTTATTAGGGTTAGCTCATCACTATAGGCTCGTTACTAGGGTAAGCTCATCACTATAGGCTCATCACTAGGGTTAACTCATCACTATAGGCTCATCACTAGGGTAAGCTCATGACTAGGGTTAGCTCGTCACTATAGGCTCATCACTAGGGTAAGCTCATCACTAGAGTTAGCTCGTCACTATGGTTAGCTCATCACTAGACCCCTACCGTGGAGTACAGGGTTAACGGAGTGCTCCTCCCAGGTGGAAACATCTGCATGGCAGACCGCGGTGACCCCGACAGACCTCTGGACATCACAGCTGACGGTTAAAACACATTCATCCCGTTATTCATCGCTCCTGGCGGCGCACTGACGTTTTTCCCGAGAACACAACCGCTGGAATAACCAATGAGCCGTACGAGCGAGGACCGCAACCTCAGTTGAACAATTACGTCAAGTTTATGGCAACAAACTATCTACTTCCTGTTGACACCTTCAAAATAAACTCAATGCGCGAAGGAAGAATACGTTTTTATAATTCTCTAAATGAAATACAATCCTCATAAGCGTATGACAATGCAACTGTATGCAAGTAAATCAATTTAATTCGTTCTTTACTCTTTCATCTTTGTGTAATATCAAAATGTGCCTTACAGCCAGCGTCAAGCCTATTCTTTTTTAAATGTATGCTTTTAATGTGAAAACGATTCGAGTCAAGTGTTCTAGCTTCCGGTGACTTGACGCAGTCACAACATTAAATTATAATTGCATTTTAAACGTGGTAATACAATAGTCAAAACCAACATATACTTCTAACGCAATTTAAATGGCAGTTAAAATCTAAACTTTAAAATTATTTAAAATAGCGCTATGTTGTGTAAACTCCGTTACAATGTGACCTTCTCGGCCACCGTAGTGGTTTGAGGAATACCGTCCTGGCCGTCATGGGGTTTGTTTATCACAGGATTTGGATACATTTGGTTCTATAAATGATCTAACATGGCAGCGGTGTTTCTGGTGACCATGTTCGAGTACTCCCCGGTGTTCTACATCACGGTGGTGTCGCTGTGCTTCCTCGTGACCGCCGCCATGGTGCTGGGCTGGTGAGTGGTACGAACATCCACGTTAGCTTAGCATCTGACGTTTCACTCGTTAGCCTCTCCCTCGGGTTGAATCCCTTCTGGCAGCTTCTCGATCTCGTTGTATTGGTCCGTGACTGCAGGATCTCTCTACGCCGTGCGCACCGCCACGCCCCCAGCGGCCGCTCCGGGCATTACTCCCGGCAGAGGACCACAAACAGATGTTAGCCGAATTTCTAAACAAGTAAACAGAATAATTGTTATTAGTTTAAAGAACTCCTTTTCAAACGGTCTGAAGTACAAACTATGGGAAATAAACACGTGGTATTTGTAGTGAGCCGTAAATAGTAATAATGGCAGGATGATGGTAGTTTGATATTTCTTATTTTAAGGTCTAAACATTATTTGTGAACCCATGAATACGATACGATACGATCATGTAAACAGTAGTTTTAAAATGTTGTAATACTTTGTGTTTGGAGGGAGAGTCACCTGAGAGAGCAGAGCATGTGATGACCTGTCATGACCTCTGGTGGTCAGGTGTGTGATGTCATGACCTCTGGTGGTCAGGTGTGTGATGTCATGACCTCTGGTGGTCAGGTGTGTGATGTCATGACCTCTGGTGGTCAGGTGTGTGATGTCATGTCCTCTGGTGGTCAGGTGTGTGATGTCATGATCTCTGGTGGTCAGGTGTGTGATGTCATGACCTCTGTGGGGCAGGTGTGGCTTCGATGTCCCGGTGATGCTCCGCAGCTCCGATGAGGTTGATTCTCTCTTGCCGACTCCGGAGAAGCAGATGGTCCAGACGACCAACCCCTTCAGCCTGGAGCTGGGCCCCGGCCCGGCCTCCGTGTCAGGTGAGGCCCCGCCCCCACAGGGAGGGAGGGAGTGGGAGTTAGTGTGTTGTGTTAGCGTGTTGTGTGTGTGATGTTAGTGTGTGTTGTGTTAGTGTGTGTGTGTTGTGTTAGTGTGTGTGTGTGATATTAGTGTGTGTTGTGTTAGTGTGTGTGATGTTAGTGTGTCTGATGTTAGTGTGTGTTGTATTAGTGTGTATGATGTTAGTGCGTGTGATGTTAGTGTGCGTAATGTTAGTGTGTGATGTTAGTGTGTATGATGTTAGTGCGTGTGATGTTAGTGTGTGTGTGTTGTATGTGTGATGTTAGTGTGTGTGATGTGTTAGTGTGTAATGTACATAAACTATACATATGCAAGTTATGAATGGTTCAGACGATCTGTGTGTGTGTGTGTGTGTGTGTGTGTGTGTGTGTGTGTGTGTGTGTGTGTGTGTGTGTGTGTGTGTGTGTGTGTGTGTGTGTGTGTGTCCGTGTGTGTCCGTGTGTCCGTGTCCTTCCAGAGGGGGTGTTCCTGAGGCCCGGCTGTCTGGAGCCGTGTGTCCTGAGCTGTTTCTGGGGCTGTGAGGTCGGCACCCTGCAGGCGGCGCTGCAGGCCCACCAGCAGCAGCACCGCCCTCGGCTCAGCACCCCCTGGCGGCTACGGGAGGCACTGCAGTTCCGCTACCTCCACTGCCATAACGTCCAGTATCCTTTACTGTGGTAACAAAGTTATGGTCATAATTAAACCTTTTCATACTTGCTTTTATAATTTATTTAATCCTAATTATTTAATTGTTTTAATCTTTTATTCTTGTTTTTCTTGAAAAGTATCTTTGAGTAGAGAAAAGCACTAAAACATGTGATTAATTCTTCTCAAAGTCCTCTTTATTGTCACTATTGAAACAGAAGATCTAAAGTACGTTTCTCTCTTGTCAAACAGAAAGACATCGTAGTAGTAATATAGTAATAAAGTAATAAAGTGCAAAACAGCTAACAACACAACAACAATAAACATTTAGGCCACATATACATTATATGTATGTATTATTGAACCAACCGAAGTATCAAGCAGTCTTTTTGGGTGTCTGGCTCAAGAACCTCACGTGGACCGTCTCCTCGCTGTAGCTTATTGTTATAATTGGACCAAGACAATGTAAATGTGACCATGTATTAGTGATGTAGGAGCTTGGGCTGGATGCTGACCCTCTAATATAGAGCTATGACATCATCATGAAGACGTGTCCCCTGTTGGGCTCTTTGACCCCCCCCTCCTCAGCGTTGCCAGTGGCGACACACAGGAGCACCACACACACATTCCTGCTGACCAGGGGATCACGGACTTCGGGCCGTTGCCAAGGCAACGCTACCCTCTCGTAGCCGTGCTGACGCTAGCCGAGCCGGAAGCCCGAAACGTTTACAACATCGTGAGTCCGAATTTACTGAAAGACTTAAAGACTAACCGTAAAGACTTTAAGACTAATCTTAAAGACTTAAAGACTAACCGTAAAGACTTAAAGACTAACCTTAAAGACGTAATTACTAAACTTATAGCCTAAGTCAAAGCCTTAAAGCCTAAACTTGAAGCCCCCATGGTGGCGCCTCTCCTCCTGCAGGTGGCCAGTCTGACGGTTATTCACGTTCCCGATGACAGACACAGCCTTTCTGCTCGGGTTCTGTTCCAGTACCTCCTCACCTCCACAGGCAACATGTTCCAGTTGAAGGTACCTCAGTCAGCTGCACACACACTCACACACACACACACACACTGGGGGTCCATGGGGTGATGGTCTGCAGACAGTGATGTGACTCTGGAGAAGTACCAAGGCTGATGCACGTTGATTATTATGAACAGGCAGCAGGTGTCAACGTTGGCCCTTTAAGACCTGTCGCTCTTCGTACTGGCCCTTCAAGATCTGTTACTCTTCGTACTGGCCCTTTAAGACGATGCTGACGCTCCTCCTTGTCTCCCCAGCCTCTCTTCATGTCAGCCGACGGTCTCTCGGAGCCTCCGTCTGAGGAGCAGAGGACCCCATCCACCGAGGCCAGTCCAGCGGAGGAGGAGGGGGCGGGGCCCCGGTTGGGGGGGCGGGGCCGAGACTGCGTGGTCTGCCAGAACGCCGCCGTGAACAAGGTGCTGCTGCCCTGCAGACACGCCTGTGTGTGCGACAGCTGCGTGGGCCGCTTCCAGCACTGCCCCATCTGCAGGGCCTTCGTCCAGGAGTCCTTCACCCTGACCCCAGAACCAGGAGACATTCACCCTGACCCGGGGTCCAGAACCAGGAGTCCTTCACCCTGACCCCAGAACCAGGAGTCCTTCACCCTGACCCCAGAACCAGGAGACATTCACCCTGACCCGGGGTCCAGAACCAGGAGTCCTTCACTCTGACCCCAGAACCAGGAGTCATTCACCCTGACCCCAGAACCAGGAGACATTCACCCTGACCCGGGGTCCAGAACCAGGAGTCCTTCACCCTGACCCCAGAACCAGGAGTTCTTCACCCTGACCCGGGTCCAGAACCAGGAGTCCTTCACCCTGACCCCAGAACCAGGAGTCCTTCACCCTGACCCCAGAACCAGGAGACATTCACCCTGACCCGGGGTCCAGAACCAGGAGTCCCACTAAAACCTCTAGCCTCAGTAACAATGAAAAATGCTCATCTCCATGTTCTCCGACGTGTATTAAAGTTCTACGAGTCACAGTAGAAACCAAGTGAGTCCTCGTGGTGTCTGATCCGTCAGAGGAAGGAGGTGAGGGTCCTCTGAAGGAGCCTTAGAGATAAAGGAGTCAGCGGAGGTGGTTCTGGTCTCCTGGACCCTTTAGAGGTCTTCCAGGCTCGTCCAATGGGAGGAGACCCGGACTAGGACCCTCTGGACCCCCAGAATGGACCTGATGCAGTCGGGCTCAGCTGCTGGTTCTGCTGCATGAGACCCGACCCAGATCAAGAGGATCAGAACGGATGATCTTAACGCCATGAAGAGAAACCGTCCGCTTCTCACTTCTCTGCTTTTACTTTTGGCCTATTCAACTTCAATGTCATTAAAATGTGAATATATATAATAAATATATTGCTCACAGCAAGATATGTGATAATAATAAAGAGTCATAATCATGGTTCTTACATGTTGACCAGTGGATTTCCAGGACGTTTCCATGATTTTAAAATAAACATGAACAATTTAGAACATGTTGCGTATTGAGAGCGTACGCCGGCTTATATTTTGAGCTTCTTTCTTTAAAAAAACATTATTTCAAACGTAAATGAACATGTGATTATAACACATTTCCATGACTTTTCCAAAACTTATGATTTCCATTTTTTCCATGACTTTTCCAGGAAATGAACATTTTAAAATTCCAGGACTTTTCCAAGTTTTCCATGAGCGTACGAACCCTGCATAATGTGTGCAGACATTGCAGCAGACAGCAGGACGAGGACAACGAGAGGATGTGGGGACGTCCTTTAATGACTTCAGGTGTCCATCACGCTCACTGGAGGACACAATGAGAAAACTAACAACGCTGCTTCAGTACAAAGAGTTTCATGACGCTGGGGGAAGATCAGCTTCACGATGCAGGGGAATAAAGTCACACAGAGGACACCGACTGAAGGGCTGGAGACAGGCTTTATGTCATATGGGCCTGTAGTCCAGCTTGGACTCTGGGTTTATTTATATGGGCCTGTAATCCAGCTTGAAATCTGGCTTTATGTCATATGGGCCTGTAGTCCAGCTTGGACTCTGGGTTTATGTTATATGGGCTTGTAATCCAGCTTGGAATCTGGGTTTATTTATATGGGCTTGTAGTCCAGCTTGGACTCCAGCTTCTTGGAATCTGCCACCTTCCTCACGGCTTTCATGAAATCCTCCTGGGTGACGTACTCGCGGTCGGCGCGGATAGCAAACAAACCTGCGACGAACAAACAAACACGTCAATAACACGCCAGGAAACTCAACCCACGACCGACCTCCGATGACCGACCTGCTTCCGTGCAAACGTTCCTCAGGTCGGCCCCGTTGAAGCCGTCCGACAGCTTCACGATGGCTTCGTAGTCTGAAACGGAGAAGACCATCGGGTCACGGCGTTGTTCTCACCGATCATTGCGTCTTTGATCAGGAGACTGGAGCTGAAGCCCCGCCCCCTCCACACGGGAGACGCACTGACAGAGAGACTGTCAGGGTTCTTACACATTTTGACCAATGGATTTTAAGGACTTTTCACCAAATTTCCTTGACCAAACATCTCGGTATAAACATGAAACATTTAGAAAATGTTGCGTATTGATGATTGCGTACGCCGGCTTATATTTTGAGCGTCTTTCTTTAAAATAAAAAAATCACATTCATTATTTCAAACTCGGCCTAAATGAACATTTGATTATAACAAATTTCCATGACTTTTCCCAAACCTTTATGATTTTAGTTTTTTCCATGACTTTTCCAGGCCTGGAAATGACCATTTTAAAATCCCATGACTTTTCCAGGTTTTCCATGACCGTACGAACCCTGCACTGCATACGGCGTGAGGGTTCCTCAGGTAGCCATGAAGGCCGTACCTATTTCTCCGTGCTTGGTGATGGGACTGGAGTGGATTTTGAGGATGTCCAGCCGAGCCTGTTCATTGGGCAGCTCGATGTCTGAGGAGAAGAGGACATTAGTTCACCTGGTGAACCGTCAGCTGACACCAGGTAGCAGCTGGCAGGTAGCAGGTAGCACAGAGATCTTACGAATTTTGCGGTCCAGTCTGCCGGGGCGCAGCAGGGCCGGATCCAGAGTGTCGGGTCTGTTGGTGGCCATGATCATCTTCACCCGGTGCAGCGTGTCGAAGCCGTCCATCTGGTTCAGCAGCTGATGGGGGGGATTTGAAATCTCTTTAAAATCAGGGTTCTTACACATGTTGACCAGGGACTTTTCCATGACTTTAAACCAAATGTCCATGACCAAACTGAAATCTCGGTTTATACTTGAAAAGGTGAGAATATTTAGTATTTAAACAATGTGAATTCCAAAACATACAGTAAACATTTAATGAAACAAATGAATAAGAAACAGTATTTTATTTACAGAATAAACATTTGCTTCCCGAGCTATGGCCATCCAACCTTCCAGTTACGGTGCGTTCACTTGCAATGCGGGAAAAAAAGAAAATTGCGCCGCCATCATGAAAGCGTATGCCGTCTTATATTTTGAGTCTCTTTCTAAAACATATTCATTATTTCAAACTCGGCGGAAATGAACAAGTGAATATAACAAATTTTCATGACTTTTCCCAAACTTTTGTGATTTAATTTTTTCCATGACTTTTCCAGGCCTGGAAATGACCATTTTAAAATTCCATGACTTTTCCAGGTTTTCCATGACCGTAAGAACCCTGTAAAATGCTCCTTGATGGAAAATCTAGAGGAACCTAGAGACACCACACCTCAAGAGACACTTAAGAGACGTCACACGTCGGTGACTCCGTTACCTCCATCAAAGTCCTCTGGATCTCTCGGTCAGCAGAAGTTCCCTCAGAGAAACGACGACCGCCTGAAGGACCAAAAACAAGACCAGCATCAGTCAGTGAGGACAACAATAAAGCTCCGTGGTGAAGCTTTCCTTGTGGCGTAGATGAGAGAACACACAGCTACACACACAGCTACACACACAGCGACACACACAGCGACACACACATCTCCACCGCCCCTCTGTCCCTCACCGATGGCGTCGATCTCGTCCATGAAGATGATGCAGGGCTGGTGGTCTCTGGCGTAGTTAAACATCTCTCTGATCAGACGGGCGCTCTCACCGATGTACTTATCCACGATAGAGCTGGACACCACCTACACACACATACACACAATCAGCTGACTGAGCCGTGTCCTACCTCCACTCCTGCCTCCTGTCTCCTGCCTCACTCACCTTGAGGAAGTTGCAATCCAGCTGACTGGCCACAGCTCTGGCAAGAAGAGTCTTTCCAGTTCCTGTTAAAGATGAACAACACATGAACAACACTCCTCAGATCAAACGTAGATACAATTGAACCTGCTGACGTTCTCAGCTACGTCTTCTTCCTCTAAGCCTCGTCCAAAGGGGAGGAGCTTAACGACGGCGGCGCGTCTCTGCTTCACTGACCTGGAGGCCCGTAGAGGAGGCAGCCTTTAGGGGGGATGATGCCCACCCTCAGGAAGAGCTCAGGGTTGGTAAGAGGCAGCTCGATCACCTGCCACAGATAATAGCTTTGTTTTATATATATATATATATATATATATATATATTAATATTAATATATATTAATCTCATCACACATGGATCCTCCGTGGACTCCATCACATCCCGCTGTGCGTACCTCTCTCAGCTCACGGATCTGTTCAGACAAGCCTCCGATCTCAGAGTAGGAGACGCTGCCGGGGTCCTCGTGGGACATGTTGTAGACCAGAGGATCCACCTCTCTGGGCAGGTACCTGGGACAGGAAACACACACCAGGACTGTCACAATAAAAGCCCTGTTGACATTCTCTACGCCCTTTGGGAGTGCTGCAGCAGTGTGATGAGGCTCAGCTGAACGTGGAGGGGTTTTCTCTGGATGCTGACAATTTAAAACGCGTCCGCCTTTCCTTCACGGCGGAAACGATAACCGTTTCCACGGAGATACGAGTGCAGGCAGCCTACCTCATGATGGTGAGCGTGGTCATGTCCAGAGCCACCCGGGTACCCGGCTTCAGCTGAGACTTGTCCAGCTGGGAAGAAACAACAGATTAGTCTGCAGCTGGAAGAGGAGCGCACTGCTTCTTTTTGTGCTATCCCAAAAACTAAACTGTATACAGGGTTCTTACACATTTTGACCAATGGATTTCCATGACTTTTCCATGACTTTAACTCAAATTTTCACTACATAACTAAAATCTTTTAGAATTTAGAAAATGTTGTTTATTGATTTCGTACGCCGGCTTATATTTTGAGCGTCTTTCTTTAAAAACATATTAATTATTTCAAACTCGGCGTAAATGAACATGTGATTATAACACATTTCCATGACTTTTCCTAAACTTTTATGACTTAAGTTTTTTTCATGACTTTTCCAGGCGTAGAAATGACCATTTTAAAATTCCCTGACTTTTCCAGGTTTTCCATGACCGTACGAACCCTGAAATACAGAACGGTGACATCGGGCAGCTAACACACGTGTTCACCACATACCTGTCTGCGGCATCCAACCACATATCTGGGGCCGTTGGTGGCCTTGACGATGACTGGAAGACAAGCAGAAACACATCAGCTTCACAGGTCTGGACATTATACACACGGTTTAACATGAACCATCAGAGGGAAATAAACCTTCACTGACGACCGCTATCCGCCAGTATTCAGTCAAATGTGCTATTATTTGTGTGTCTAGGCCTCGGTCTCTAATCATGTTAAATTAAAAACAACTAATCCGTCAGGACGGAGGCAGCCTCCCGTTCAGTGCCCATGTGGATGAGGTCCATTATAAAGTGTAATCTCATAAAAAATTTAGAGTTGGTGAGAAACTTTCTTCAAACAGAAATAAATACGAGATGACTTATGACCCGTTGACACTAGTTCTAAGCAGATTAAATACATAAAACTACTAAGAACTTTGTTTTAATAAGTTGAATTATCCTTTTATTTTATCATTTGAATTGCGTGTTGTCAAAATGAATATTTTAAACCAAAAAATGACTTTATGTCGAGCCGTTCCTCCGACTTCGGAGCGGTCCAGAGCTTTGTAGCCCGGCTGTGAGGCAACGCCGGGTCTGGATCCTCCGGGACCAACACAGTAGGAGTAAACAAACGAGAGGGGACCTCAAGAGGTTGAGACTTTAGTAAAAGTGAGATATGAACTTACATTTCTCCTCAGTCAGCTGTTTGAGCACCTCTCCAACAATCTGCAGGAGCCGAGGCACAGATGTAGTTAGTGGAGGCAGATTTTTTAATTTATATATACACATAAATATACACACACATATATATCTATATATATGTAACTATATATGTGTACATATGTATCTATATATATATATGTATCTATATACGTGTACATATATATCTATATCTATATATATCATTGTTTTAGTTCACTGGAGTAAAAGGTTGAATTGTTCCCTCCACTGAGATCAGAGGCGACATTCACAAAGTGATGAGTATTCTCACCTGGCCGACGCTCTGCAGAGCCTTCAGGTCGTTCTCTGACTTCTCGTACTGTTTGGTTTGTTCTCTCAGCTGTTCTCTCACTACAAGACATCAGACATGTTGTTATCACACTCAGGAGGAATGTTACCGGTAAGTTGGTCACCAACAGACGGGTCTCCTCACGAGTTAACGGAAGCTGGCCAAGGGCAGGTTCTCGTAAATATCGTTAACAGATAAAACAATATTTAATTAATGGGCACAGAAGCAGCCGTTATTCTACTTTCTACAGTTAGCGTGAACGTTACTTCTGAGCTAAGATAGCCTCCTAGCGTTAGCATTACTCCCATTCATTCCTATGAAGATGCTAACTGCATGACAAAGCAGTAGCTAGCCGGCCAGCTAACCGATGATAACTACCGCATAATATGTATCTTATCAAAACACACAACATGTATTACTGTCCCCCCACACGCGGAGAAATGAAATAGTCGTTTACATTCTTTTAACCGGCCGTCTATCTCTTTGTGTTCGAGTAATTTCTTCCGGTAGTCTTGCAGTCCCTTCTCCCGTGTGTCCGCCATGTTGCCCAACTGCATTCTGGGTAACGACAGCAGCGTCACAGCTGTGTTGGGATGACGCGTTCAGGGCCTCGACGTCATCGTCACCGACTTCACATACAAACTGTCAGATCAACATGAACTGACTAGAAGGTGAAAAACGTTTATTATTATATTAATAACAGCTGCAATGTAACATTAGCTTATTGAAACGTTAAAAGGATTTTATTATCCACAATTCATAGCAATGTGATATTAAACATGCGGTTGGGGGACGTTTAGGATACACTAAGCTCTCTCCTCTCCTCTCTCCTTATAGACGTTTAGGATACACTGAGCTCCTCTCTCCTCTCTCCTTATGGATGTTTAGGATACACTGAGCTCCTCTCTCCTCTCCTTTCCTTATGGACGTTTAGGATACACTGAGCTCCTCTCTCCTCTCCTCTCTCCTTATGGATGTTTAGGATACACTGAGCACCTCTCTCCTCTCCTCTCTCCTTATGGACGTTTTGGATACACTGAGCTCCTCTCTCCTCTCCTCTCTCCAGATGGACGTTTTGGATACACTGATAACCTCTCTCCTTTCCTCTCCCCTTATGGACGTTTAGGATACACTGAGCTCCTCTCCTCTCCTCTCTCCTTATGGACGTTTAGGAGACACTGAGCTCCTCTCTCCTCTCCTTATAGACATTTAGGACACTGAGCACCTCTCTTCTCCTCTCTCCTTATGGACGTTTAGGATACACTGAGCTCCTCTCTCCTCTCCTTATGGACGTTTAGGAGACACTGAGCTCCTCTCTCCTCTCCTTATGGACGTTTAGGATACACTGAGCTCCTCTCCTCTCTCCTTATGGACGTTTAGGAGACACTGAGCTCCTCTCTCCTTATAGACATTTAGGACACTGAGCACCTCTCTTCTCCTCTCTCCTTATGGATATGTAGGATACACTGAGCACCTCTCTCCTGTCTCTTTATGGATGAATAAGTCACAGCGGCCCTCACCAGTCTCAGTTAACTGGTCTGCTGTTCACACACAAGTCAAAGCAACTCACATTCAATATAAATACATGTTTTATTGGTTTTAACTGCAATCATTCCAAAACAACCCCTGAACAGAGTTACTGTCTGACGGCCACGAGAACACCGTCACCAGGTGTGACCCTCACCTGCAGGCGTCACCTGCACACCGGTGAAGGCACAGCGGGGGACCTGGAATGTATTTAAGGCACTTTCATAGGGAACAAGTGGTCAAAGACAACGTTACGTCATCTTTGCGTTGACTTAAAGTGCTAATAACACGGTGCCAGATCATCAGAAACAGGCTTCCATCATCCTTTCAAAATAAGAGCGTACAATGCTTTAGTCACATAGTTAAACTGATTCAGTGACTGACGAACACACACACTAAAGATTCACTTTCAAAATAAATCAATTTTTACAAAAAACACGTCATTGCAGTATAATATATTAACTATGAAAAAAATAACAAATGGCCTTCAAATCTTGCAATTAATATGGAAGATCATAATTTCACATGAATGAAAATATATATTCTATCGTTTCATTAACCAGATAAATACAAAGTAAAAATGCTTAAGATCCGCAATAAATACATTTTGATAAATAACAGCGACGGCCCTCGGCAGACGTTAGGAAAGTAAACAACAACAATACACACGGTGGAATCAAAAAGGAGCGCCTTGATGTCAGATCACCTGGGAATTGATTTTTAGGTGATCGGGGAAAAAGCTTGACAAATGATGTGAACCCTAACCTGAGAACCAGCTGACGGCTGTAACCCCTGACCCTAAGCCTCTAACCCCTCTGACCCTAACAAACAAGATGTTCGTGTTCAGCCGTCAGACTAATAGTCTGAAACGGCCCAAACCCAAAGCGTCAGAACAAAGCTCTGGAGCACCAGACAGAACCAGAACACCAGCCGTCAGTCAGAGGAAAAGGGGGCGGGGCTTGATAGCTCACTGTTGGCGTCACAGGAATAAACATTAAGGCACTTTCAGAATCGTTCTCCATTAAAACAAGAACACAGCCTGGAGGGGCGTCAGGGTTGTGGCACAGGTGATCTTAATAATAATAATAATAATAATAATAATAATGGCTGTGTAAAGACACAACACTAAAACTCAGGTTGCTGCCACTAGAGAACCAAACGCGTCACATTAAACGACTCGATCCTTCTCGCGGCCCAGTGGAGGTCATCGGGGTTCTGGTCCATCATCTGCTCAGTGAGGAGGAGGAGGAGGCGTGATCTGGATGAAAAGCGAGGAGCAGCCCCTGGAGACGAGGGGGAGCGGGCGGTCCTCCTCCCCGCCTCCCGCCTCCGGGCGTCGCCGCTTCAGTCGTCGGACACGGACAGCCGGCTGAAGATGGGGAGGCGGCGCGAGGCCTCGAGCAGCGGGGAGGAGGAGCCGCTCTGGCTGCTCCGGTCGCCCTCCCGCTCAGACCGAGCGTCTGGGGGGCCGGGGGGGGGCTCCGCTGCGGCCGGGGGCGAGGAGGGCCAGATCCTGCGGCTCGGAGCCAGCTGGAGGCCTCGCGCCGGGGAAGCCGAAGCCGTGCCGCAGGGGGGGGGGCCCGCGGCGCTCCTCGGCGTTGTGGATGAAGTGGCAGCGCGGGCCGTACGGGCAGAAGCCGGCGCGGTGGAAGGTGCGGCACGGCTCCGTCTTGTACTTGGGGTGCCGGCTCAGGCCGCGCTGCTCGCGCTCGCCGTGGGCGAACTGGCACTTGTCTCCGTACTTGCAGCCGCCGCTCTCCTCGAAGGGCCGGCACAGCTCCGTCTTGTAGCGGATCGAGTTGACGGGACGGCCGGGCCACGGCCGGTCCGCGAGCTCGGAGAAGAAGCACTCGCCGACGCGGTCCTGCTCGTTGTTGTTGTTGCTGTTGTTGTTGTTGTAGCCCAGCCATGCCGAGGGGTCGTTGGCGTTGACGAACCGGCTGTGGCTGAACTTTGCACTGGGGGAGTCGATGGAGTGACATCGCTGAAACGCCCACCCTTCAGACGGGGCCCCCACCTCCTTCCAGCCCAGCGGGGGGGAGCCCGTGGGGGGGCAGGATGAGAGCCGGGCCCTGCAGCACGGGCCGGAGGTCAGCCGAGGGCCCTCGAGAGCCGTGAGGGGGGGGGTCTGGAAAGACACGCCTTAGATTCAGAGAACTGAAGAACACACACTACACACTGCACACTACACACACTACACATAACGCACTACACACTACACATTCCGCACTACACATTACGCACTACACACTACACATTACGCATTACGCATTACACACATCGGTTTACAACGTCAGTATTTTATCCAACACGCCAACGTGTTGCTGGGTTTCCGTGACGTCACAACACAAACTCTGAATCACGTCCGCGTGAATGTCGGCACGCTGCAGATTCACAGTTGCCGAATGACGTAATCGATATTGACAAGTCGGAGATGACGGCATGTAGCCAGTTGGCAGTCACGTGGTCGGCGCGACTTCCTGCTCCCAAACTTTCAGGAACCAACGCGGCTAGGCTAACTAGCTTCCCCCGGAGCCGCGCGTTACCTGGCTGGACTCGCCTCGCTCTTCCCGGGCGGGGGGGCCCACCGTCGCCGTCATACTGGTCACCGGTAAACATGCGCTGGTCGCGGCCCCGTGGAGAGCCCTCTGCGCGCGGCTCCGTGGGGCGCGCGCTTCTTTTTCAGCATGCAGCCACACGGCAGCGCGGAGGGCGGGGCTTCGGCTGACAGCCGCAGGGCGAACCACGCCCTCTGGCGGACGAACATGCAACTGCATCTATCTGCCTACATGGAGTAAACTTGGCTCCTTGTCTTGTAGTAAATACAACCAAACACAGCTTAACTGTCTTCTCGCGTTCTGCAGGAAGTAGCTCTCAAACTTACATCTTATCATATATCTATATATATATATATATATATTGTTCATCTGGTCACATGACATCCATTTTCTATTTCTTGGTAGTTGTTCCTGATCCGATGTGAGGTCAAAGGTCAAGGGTCAGGGATGTCTATGTGTACAGATTGTAAAGCCCTCTGAGGGTAATTTGTGATTTGGGGCTATATCAAATAAACTGAACTGAAGCTGCAGGTCTCCCATGGAGAACCTGCATGATTTCATCTGATTTGACCAGAACCAGACCCGGTGTCACGCGCATTAAGAATAACTATACAGGAAGAAATAAATGATCTTCTCACTGATGGTCTTGTAACTTATGACGGTTATACAGTGGCACGTTGTTTCATAACCAGTTCAAATATCCTCACAGTAATTCTAACGGAGGCTATATGTAAATAGATCACATAACAATATACAAAGCAGACACAAAAACATAGAACATCTAAACAATGCTCACTTATACTTCAAGCATCCACCGCTCCACCTGAGCAACTCTAACTAGGGGACTGCAGACTACTGCACTGTCCTTGGTAAGTAAATACATGTGCAAATAAATACAAATAAACACACTAAACTAAACATACAGAATGTAAGACATGTCTGTGTGTCGACTGGCCTGAAGGTTGGGCCTCTTACTGGTTGGTGTGTTACCTGTTGGACATCATGCTTTGTGATTCTGTGTTTCCAGTTTGGTCCTTTCCCGATCTGCTGTTCCACATCAGAGAACCTAGAGGACTGCAGCAGGAACACAATCTGCATCAAGAGGGTTCTTACACATTTTGACCAATGGATTTCCAGGACTTTTCCATGACTTTAAATCAAATTTCCATTGCAAAACTAAAATCTCGGTATAAACATGAAACATTCAGAAAATGTTGTGTATTGAGAGCATACGCCGGCTTATATTTTGAGCGTCTTTCTTTAAAAGAACATATGAATTATTTCAAACTCGGCGTAAATGAACATGTAATTATAACACATGTTCAGGACTTTTCCTAAACTTTTATGATTTAACTTTTTTCCACGACTTTTCCAGGCGTGGAAATGACCATTCTAAAATGCCATGACTTTTCCAGGTTTTCCACGACCGTATGCACCCTGGGGTGCTCCACACACGTAGTGATGGATCTGTTAGTGTCAGGTTGCCCCAGCAACGTCACCGACGAGCTGTAGCGTTGTGTTTATGAATGTAACTCTGGACACATACTGTCAAGGCTCGCGTTAAACACCCTACGTGTTACTTTAATTACCGTAACGATAATTAATTCATTGCTATACTGTCACGGTCAGCCACGACGTTTTTCCAGCAGCGCTCATTTTTACAGAGGACCCTGAACGCAGCATCCAGAGCAGCGACTGGAGAAGACGACGACAACAAAGATGGCGGCGGAGCGAGCATAGTAAGCTGTTTGTGGAGCGCAGTGACGAGGCGTTATATTCTCTCTATATGTTTATATGTGTGTATACGTGTATATATGTATATATATATTGCTATATATATAACGTGAGTGTTGAAGGAAAGCATCGTGTGAGCTGGCTGTAGCGTTAGGCTCTGTCTGTTGTTTCTCCTCCGTTACCCCCCAGTGCGCATGCGTCCATCACCTGTAACATGACACCACCTCATCCTCCACCTGCCGCCTCGGCCTCCTCTTCCCGGGCTGTGGAGAGCAGCGTTAGGGCCAGCTGTGGTTGTGTCGTCATCGTGACCTCAGATGGTGTAAAGCACTTAAGGTTACGTAGTTTCGACCTCTCGAGCTAAACGATTGAACATCAGGCTGCGCGCGCATGCTGTTTGGGCCTCTCAAAGCAGACGTGATGACGCGTGTCGCTGCATCTTGCTGCCTGAGTTCTGCCTGAGTTCTGCAAGATGAGGCTGCTGTGGGGTCCGTAGCTCCTCTTTGAGTTGTGTTCGGTCTCTTTATTTGCGTTCCTCTGATCCTTGACAGGGGGTCAGACCTCTGGCCGTCAGCTCCAGGAAGGAGAACCACAGGGGGCCGCGAGGAACCAGTCCACAGCCATGGACGCCTGCTTTGGTAATATTGTGTTCAGCTCCAAGTTCGACTCTGGGAACCTGGCTCGTGTGGAGAAGGTGGAGAAGGGCGGCTGCAGCCCTCCCGAGGCCCCCGGCGGGGGGGCCCCCTCCGGCTCGCACCTCACCCCCGACTACGAGTTCAACGTGTGGACGCAGCCCGACTGCGGCGGCACGGAGCACGAGAACGGAAACAGGTGAACACTAGAATAATCACCCGGTAGAGCGCATACCTTCACATATCACAAGATCAGGCATTGAATTATGAACATGTTGGCATTAGTTGCCAATTGGATAGAATATATAATATTGATAAGCCGTTTCATGACCTTGACCTTTGACCCGATCGATCCCAAAATCTAATCAAATGGTCTCCGGATAATAACCAATCATCCCACCAAATTACATGCGATTCGGTTTACAGGGTTCGTACGGTCATGGAAAACCTGGAAAAGTCATGGAATTTTAAAATGGTAATTTCTACGCCTGGAAAAGTCATGGAAAAACCTTAAGTCATAAAAGTTTAGGAAAAGTCATGGGAAAGTGTTAAAATCACGTGTTAATTTACGCCGTGCTTGAAATAATTAATGTGATTTTTAAAGAAAGACACTCAAAATATAAGCTGGCGTACGCAATCAATGCGTACAATTTTCTAAATGTTTCTTGTTTATACCGAGATTTCAGTTTGGTCATGGAAATCTGGTGAAAAGTCATGGAAAAGTCCTGGAAATCAATCGGTCAACATGTGTAAGAACCCTGGGTTTAATACTTTTTGACTTATGCGAATAACACGCATACAGATAAATAAATAAATACACGGCGATCAATACACAAAACAACAACGGCTTGTCGCGATGCCGCCGTTCTCTGCCAGTCCGACCCGAACCGCCGCTGTCACGACTGCTTTCAGGTCGTGGTTTCACTTCAGCGTCCGGGGGGCGGCCGGCGGGAAAGTGCTGAAGATCAACGTGATGAACATGAACAACCAGAGGAAGCTCTACAGCCAGGGCATGGCGCCGCTGGTCCGCACCTCGCCGGGCAAGAACCGGTGGGAGAGGGTCCGGGAGCGGCCCACGGCCGAGGTACGCCTTCAGGGGTTGAGCGCCTCTTCGTGAACCGCGGGGGCAACTCTTCCTCACCGCGTGTCTCCTCTTCCTCCCTTTCAGATCGTGGATAACCAGTTCATCCTCTCGTTCTCCCACCGGCTGCTGGAGGCGCGCGGCGTCACCACCTTCTTCTCCTTCTGCTTCCCCTTCTCCTACCGCGAGTGCCAAGAGATGCTGCAGCAGCTGGACCAGAGCCACCCGGATGCTGCCGAGCTCAGTCCAAGCAGGTAAACACACACACACACACACACACGCACACTCTCACACACACTCACACACACTTTCTCCCCCCCAGCCCCCCGGACGCCGTGTACTACCTCAGGGAGCTGCTGTGCCGGTCCCTGGAGGGGAACCGGGTGGACCTGCTCACGGTGACCAGCTGCAGCGGCATGCTGGAGGAGCGGGAGCCCCGCCTCCCCGAGCTGTTCCCGGACGCCAACGCGCCGCGACCGCGCCGCTTCGCCGGCAAAAGGGTACGCTGGCTCGTCGTCTGCTTTGTTACCGTGGCAACTGTGACGGGCTGACCCTGGCCCTCGCGCGTCTGCAGGTGTTTTTCCTCAGCAGCCGAGTGCACCCCGGGGAGACGCCGGCGTCCTTCGTGTTTAACGGGTTCCTCAGCTTCGTCCTGCGGCGGGACGACCCTCGGGCTCAAGCGCTGAGGAACATGTTCGTCTTCAAGCTCATTCCCATGCTCAACCCCGACGGGGTCGTCCGGGGCCACTACAGGTGAGAGTCCACCCCCCTCTCCTACAACGATACCTCACACGGGAGCTCCTCCCACCAGGTGGTACATTACACCGTAACTACTCCCACCAGGTTGTATCTTACACTAGCTCCTCCCACCAGGTGGTACTTCACATGGTAGCTCCTCCCACCAGGGTGTAATGGGTGAATCACGTCACAAACACAAAGAAGTTAGGCTTTTCCCGTGCACTAACGGCGATGCTCCCCAGGACGGACTCCCGGGGCGTGAACCTGAACCGGCAGTACTTGAACCCCAGCGCCGAGCTGCACCCGTCCATCTACGCAGCCAAGGCGCTGCTGCTCTACCACCACACGCACAACCGGCTGCACAACACGCATTCCAGTGCTCCGCACGGCACACACACACAGCACACTCCCCTGGGCCTCAAGCCCCCTCCCTTCACCTCCCTGGAGGTCAGCTTGAACCAACGCAACGCGAAGAACGACCAGAGTCCCGCGCGGCCCGAAGTCCAGGTGTCGACGGAGGAAAACGCCTGGTCGCCCCCGGAGACGGGGAAGGCGGAGCGGGACGACTCGAGCTCCTCGGAGGCCGTGGCTCCCGTCACCGTCGCACTACCAGAAGGGGAGGAACGGTCCATTCCGCCTCAGGAGGGGGGCGTGGCCTATTATGTGGACTTGCATGGCCACGCCTCTAAGCGGGGGTGCTTCATGTATGGGAATAACCTCCCTGACGAGAGCCAGCAGGTGAATATCATTCAATGTGCTCTCTTTGCCATGTTTTTAAAAAATAACCAACTATTGGTTTTATTTAGTACAGGGTTCTTACGGTCATGGAAAACCTGGAAAAGTCATGGAATTTTAAAATGGTCATTTCCAGGCCTAGAAAAGTAATGGAAATAAATTAAATCACAAAGAGTTTTTGGAAAAGTCATGGAAATTTGTTATATTCACGCCGAGTTTGAAAGAATGAATATGTTTTAGAAAGAAAGACTCAAAATATAAGCCGGCGTACGCTCTCAAACTGGCGCACACTTTTTTTTCCGCACCGTAACTGGAAAGTTTGATGGCCATAGCTCGGGAAGCAAATGTTTATTCTTTAAATAAAATATTGTCTCTTATTCATTTGTTTCATTAAATGTGGACTGTATGCTTTGGAATTCACAGTTTAAATACTAAATGTTCTCACTTTTTCATGTATAAATCGAGATTTCAGTTTGGTCATGGACATTTGGTTTAAAGTCATGGAACCCACTGGTCAACATGTGTAAGAACCCTGTTAGTATTTTGTGTCCGTGACACATTTGTTCCTCCGCATGCGGCAGCCACCGACGGTGTGCTCCTTGTTCTCCGTCTCCTCTCTGCAGGTGGAGAACATGCTGTATCCGAGGCTGATCGCCGTGAACTCCGCCCACTTTGATTTCCAGGGCTGCAACTTCTCAGAGAAGAACATGTACGCCCGCGACAAGAGGGACGGCCAGTCCAAAGAGGGCAGCGGGCGGGTGGCCATGCACAAGGCCATCGGGCTGCTGCACAGGTGGGACCGCGCTGTTCTCTGTTCTTCACGATGACCTCGTGCCAACGACATGTATGTTTTTAGCGTGTTTCTGTTGCTCTTGGGTCCCCGCCAGCTACACGTTGGAGTGCAACTACAACACCGGGAAAACCATGAACACCATCCCGCCTGCTTGCCATGACAACGGCCGGGCAACCCCACCTCCTGCCCCGTCATTCCCTCCCAAATACACCACGGAGACCTTTGAACAGGTAGAATGTTCCTACAGAGATTATATCTGTATTAAAGGCTCCGAAGTCATGTGACCAGGTGAACAATAGATGTCATGTGACCAGATGAACAATAGATGTCATGTGACCAGGTGAACAATAGATGTCATGTGACCAGATGAACAATAGATGTCATGTGACCAGGTGAACAATAGATGTCATGTGACCAGGTGAACAATAGATGTCATGTGACCAGGTGAACAATAGATGTCATGAGACCAGATGAACAATAGATGTCATGTGACCAGAAGGACAATAGATGTCATGTGACCAGGTAAACAATAGATGTCATGAGACCAGATGAACAATAGATGTCATGTGACCAGAAGGACAATAGATGTCATGTGACCAGGTGAACAGCGTTACAGTTACATAAACATTCAGTATGAACACTGAGTGGACGTTGGTTGTTTCTAGCGATGTAATACCGTGGTTGTCCACCAGGTGGGGCGTGCCGTGGCCATCTCGGCCCTGGACATGGCGGAGTGTAACCCGTGGCCTCGCCTGGTGCTGTCGGAGCACAGCTGCCTGATGAACCTTCGAGCTTGGATCCTCAAACACGTGCGCAACACCAAAGGCCTGAACGCCGCCCCCCGCCCCCCCTTGAGGGCTCAGCCCGGCGGCAGCAAGGCGTCCCCGCCCAAGAGCTTCAGCCCGTGAGTTCACGCGCCTCCACCCGCCTCCACGCGCCTCCACCCGAGGGCCCGTGTGTCGCGGTGTAACGCGTCGCTCTCTCCCTCCTCCTCTCCCAGCTGCCTGCCCGGCTCCGCCTCCGAGAACGCTCTCGGTCGCATCCGCTGCAACAGTCACAGCAGCAGCAGCCAGACGCCGTCCCCCAAGATGCACAGCTCCCCGAGCTTCACCTTCGGCTGCCCGCCGGCCCGGGCGCCGCACGCCGGCTCGCACGGCGCCGGGCGCGGAGGCAACAAGACGCTGGGGCCGGTCAGAGGTAAAGCTCCCCTCTCCCCGTGTGGACCTTCTGTCATCTGTTTTTTCCTCTTCTGAAGCCACGCCCCCTTCTGGGAGTGGCTGACTCTCGGCTCCAGGTGTGGTGTCTGCAACACGGGGCGTGATGGATGAATGTGTGACCCCTGCATGACCTTAGCATGACCTCACATGTACCCACATGAGGGTGTCAGGGTGATAGAAACACGTCATGTTCTATTGGAGACGCACTTCTTTTTTTGTAAATTGTGTTTATTCTCAAAAGCAGAGTATACAGTTATACATTAAACACGTTATTTTTTATTTTTTCACCCATCCCAACACAGAACAAATCGAACAAATCGCACTGCTTCAATTTTCAAAAAGCATATTACAGTATTAATAGTATTGCACAAAAGTAAAAAATAGTGTAGGAGGTAATACAGTCTAACAGGAACCAGAAATTAGTGAATTATTGCTATTATTAGTTCAGCGTCTAGACAACTTAAATAGCTTCTTTTCCCTTCCTGTAAAACAAAAACAAAAACATCAAAGGTCACAGAAATAGTTCAATCTAAAGCGAGAGTTTTCAATTCATCAAAGTATTTGAGAATCGGACCCCAAGTAGATTGAAATTTAACGAGAACTTGATTTTCTCTAATTTTAAGAAGAACACCAGATCTTTGAACCACAAGGAGGAACTGGGAGGGCGAGGTGCCTTGGAGACGCACTTCTGTAGTGACATCGTTTAGATCGATCTCATCAACTGGCTCACGATCAGCGGCTGTGTGTGTGTGTGTGTGTGTGTGTGTGTGTGTGTGTGTGTGTGTGTGTGTGTGTGTGTGTGTGTGTGTGTGTGTGTGTGTGTGTGTGTATTTCCCTCTCTGTAGACCCCAAGCCTCAGGAGAGGAGGCGCCCCCCCCACCACCGCTCCATTCTTCGGTCTCCCAGCAACAGCCAGGCCCCCTCCCCCTCCCCCCCCTCCTCCTCCTCGTCCTCCTCCTCCTCCTCGGTGTGTGCGGCGGGCCCCTGCCCCCTCCCGGCCGCCCTCACAGGTCTGTACTCGCTGCAGGCGCCCAGCCTCTCCGCCCTGCTGCCCTCCCTGCAGGCGCTGCCCCGACCCCGGCTGCTCTCCAAACTGAGCCCCCTGCTCCGGCAGGGCCTCGCGCCCCCCCCCAGCACCCCATCGGGGCCCACCCAGGACTCCCTCTGAGTGTGTGTGTGTGTGTGTGTGTGTGTGTGTGTGTGTGTGTGTGTGTGTGTGTGTGTGTGTGTGTGTGTGTGTGTGTGTGTGTGTGTGTGTGTGTGTGTGTGTGTGTGTGTGTGTGTGTGTGTGTGTGTGTGTGTGTGTGTGTGTGTGTGTGTGTGTGTGTGTGTGTGTGTGTGTCATCAATAGACATGAATTATGAATGGTGTCTTTTACTTTTGCCATGTTGCCATTATTGAATTTTCTTTGGTTTTATTGTGTTTTTAAGAATCTGATTTGGTGTGTGTGTGTGTGTGTGTGTGTGTGTGTGTGTCAGAGGATTATTCCATGTGTTAACTGGAGTCTTTCATTTTATTACATTATTTCACCAAATTGGTGAGAAGGATTTATAATTTATTTCAGCCCCGTAGTGTTTTATATGTGGTCCTGGTCCCTGTGGTCCTGGTCTCTGTGGTCCTGGTCCCTGCGGTCCTGGTCTCGGTGGTCCTGGTCCCTGTGGTCCTGGTCTCTGTGGTCCTGGTCCCTGTGGTCCTGGTCCCTGTGGTCCTGGTCCCTGTGGTCCTGGTCTCGGTGGTCCTGGTCCCTGTGGTCCTGGTCCCTGTGGTCCTGGTCTCGGTGGTCCTGGTCCCTGTGGTCCTGGTCCCTGTGGTCCTGGTCTCGGTGGTCCTGGTCTTTGTGAGACCTGGAGAGGTTTCAGGATCCTCGGTATCTGGACTTGACCCCCAGCAGCTTCCGTATGTCCAGTGTTGTGACGCTGACGTTCTGCTGACGTTCTCCTGAAGTTCCCCTGACGTTCTCCTGGAGTTCTGCTGACGTTCTCCTGGAGTTCCCCTGACGTTCTCCTGGAGTTCTCCTGACGTTCTCCTGGAGTTCTCCTGGAGTTCCCCTGACGTTCTCCTGGAGTTCTCCTGACGTTCTGCTGACGTTCTCCTGGAGTTCTCCTGACATTCTCCTGGAGTTCTCCTGAAGTTCTGCTGACGTTTTCCTGACGTTCTCCTGACTTTCTGCTGACGTTCTGCTAACGTTCTCCTGAAGTTCTCCTGACGTTCTCCTGAAGTTCTCCTGACTTTCTCCTGATGTTTTCCTAACGTTGTCCTGAAGTTCTCCTGACGTTCACCTGGAGTTCTCCTGACGTTCCCCTGACGTTCTGCTGCGTGATGCTGCCGTTGTGTTCACTGTGGTGCTAGCCTTCTCTCCCGGGCTGTGATTGGTCGGTTCCTGTCTGTGTGTAAAAGCTGCTCTCTAACCGTCTGACGCTCCCGTCGGAATAAAAACGGTCCTTTAGTGAAGCAACGTGTCTGTGTGTCCTCTCCTGTCTGTCTGTCTGTCCTATATATATATATATATATATATATATATATATATATATATATATATATATATATATATATATATATATATATATATATATATATATATATACTGCATATTTATGTCTGTGTGTTTATATATGTATATATTTATATGTATATATTATTTAGCAATACATCTGCTCCACTTGGAGTCAGAGTTATATGTTGCACTGTGAACTTAGTGGTGATTACAGTTCTTCTCATTGGTACATAAAGTATAAATCTATCTACATGTTGATCCACATCAACATGTAAAGGAAACTCCTTCAGTGTCTAATAATATCATTTGGTCCCATGTGGACATTTGGAGTCTGCACGTCCTTTCTGGAGCTCCGCCTGGATCTTTTCATGAAAAACAGTATAGGATGGTCATACTTCAAACTTGAACCTATACTCTCCTTTTCCTGTACGGACAAAGATCTTCAATTTTGACTGACTTCAAAAGTCCACTGCTCTGTTTCTGTGTGACCTGAAGGATTGTTGAGGGTAACCTTTTTAGAAAGACATACATTCAGTCAGAGGGGTTCAGAAACTACAGCTATTTTACTTTCGTTACATCATTTTAGGCGTTTTTGCTCGAAAATGGGGGGGGGGGGGGAGGAGTGGAAGAGGTTGTCAACCATTGTCACACATTGTTAACTATTAATGTCACCCATTGTCATCTAATATCAACCATTGTTACTTAATGTCAACCATTATCACCCATTGTTAACCATTGTTACCTAATGTCATTCATTATCATCCAATATCAACCATTATCCCCCATTGTTACTTAATGTCAACCATTGTCACTTAATATCACCCATTGTTAACCTTTGTTAACCAATGTCATCCATTGTCACCCATTGTTACTTAATGTCACCCATTGTTAGCCATGGATACCCAATTTTAACCCATTGTATCCCATTGTCAGCCATTATTATCCAATTGTCACCCATTGTCAGCCATTGTTATCCAACTGTAACCCATGGTTACCCAATTGTAAGCAATTATTAGCCAATGTCAGCCATTGTTACCCAATTTTAACCCATTGTAACCCATTGTTATCCATTGTTACTTAATGTCACCTATTGTTACCCACTTGTAAGCCATTGTCATCCATTGTGTCTCCTTTGCTCTGTGTTGATGACCTCCGTCTGGGTCTCAGGCCTCAGCTGCCCAGACCTCCAGGCTGGGGGCCCCGGTCCAGCGGGGGGGTCCAGGAGGCCGGTCCCTGTGCGCCGCGTGGGCAGAGGCTGCCACCGGACCCCCCCGGTCCCCCGCCGCCCTGCACAGGTGAGCTCGCCTGGCTCTGATCAGCCAGCCGTTCAACATGTGGCGTCTGAAGTCTCACTGTGATGTCTCCAACTGGCACAGAGCGCTACAGACGCGGGCCCTGAACCTACCATCTCCTCCATCACCTGCAGCAGGTGAGTCGGTCTGCGTCTGGTTCGCTTCTTCTGAAGCTCTCAGGGAACAGAAGAGCCCTGTAAACACAGAGGAGAGGGGTGAGCCATGCTCACCTTCTGTTGCCCGTCCAGGTGTGAGCTGCAACCTCATCCCCGCATCCCCATCCGGAGGGCGGGGTCGACTGAAGCCCCGCCCACATCTAGCAGCATGAACCCGGAGGAGGAGACGGCCCCCATGAAGGTCTGGAAGCTGCTCAGACCCGGCCTCCATCGACACCTGTCCCTGTCAGGTATTAACACACACACACACGGTCCTGCATACCCGTCACACCACGGCTCTTCGTTCCAGAGCCACCAGGTGCCTGCACGACAGGTTAACTGACATTTATTTGACTCGACAGGCGCTTCTGGGAAAGGGCGCCATGCGGCCGGCCTCTCAAGCACTGGAGAACGACAGCTCAGAGAACACGCTCAACACTGGAAGGACTATCACAGAAAAGACACCCGTTGTGCTCCAGCAGCCGGAGGCGGAGACACACGACGGGGCGAGCAGCACCGGCCTCCAGCCGGTCTCCTTGTGAGGGACCATGAACCGGCCGGAGGCGGTGAGACACTGCCCCCGTGTGGAGGAGACGAGCAACTGCACCGAGCTGATTCACAGAAGCGCCTTCACCAGCTCCGTTGTTCACTTGTGGAACACATGAGTGACGTCAGTGTTGTTGTTCCAGAAGATTTTGACATTTAAATACAATGTGTCGAGACCGAAATGTGAAACTGTAAAACAGAGATCACATGCATGTGTGAGCCATGTTCTGATACATGTAGCCCTGTAAGTACCGACTGGGTCGGGTTACAGTAATAAACCCCCGGCTCTGAATGCTGCTGAACAGAACCAGCGTGCTGCGGCTCCAGCGGGTCACTGTGGTATCACAGGTGAGGCCACACCTGAAGCCGGGCTTCTGGAGAACTTTTGGGACACTCCTAGATATAGATATATATTGTGCAAGGTAAATGGTTGTTGTATTTTACATGTAATAGTCATCTTTAACCAAGTTACTTAATTACATTGTGACTGACTTTACAAATAAATGTATTTTTAAATTTCCTTCGACGCAGAACTTGAATTAATGACACATTTATGCAAATGGCATCACATTTTTATTAGAAAAGAACGCTACAACCGTCGAAATAAATCCATCTTTTGTGACTGGAAGTGGGGAATGTGGTTTCCATGGTGGCGTCGAGACCGACCTCACCTGTGGAGAGAGAGAGAGAGCATGTTCACAGGTGTTGGGCCTGGGAGGAAATTGTCGATTTGCAGCTGAAGGTGAGGCTGGATGCTTCCCGATTCTATTCAAATAATGTCTCGTATAGCCCAATATCACAGATTTGCATCCTGTGTGTTTGGCCCCTCACATGGGAGACGAGTGATGTGCAGGAACAGTTCATAACACAGGATGGTTCATGATCGCAGCACTAGGCAGAAATAAGACGTGAAACATGCAGAACTACCAGCAGCATAGTATATAATAGAATGACTATGATAATAAAAGCAGCGATAGACATGTGAGCGATGGCAGAAGAGGGTGTGAGACGGTGCAGGTGTCACCACTGACACATGCAAGGCACCACAACCTTTCATTCTGACCTTTCCTTTGACAACCACAAGGCGACATGCGTACAGTGCTGACCCTCTAACCTCTGCACTCACCGGTGATCCTGGGGGCCTCTACTCAAGCTTCTTGGGGTTATTCACAGCGACGTAGTGATACAACACGACCAGCAGGAACAACGACACGCCAAGCATGTTGGCAAATATGGCCAGCTGCACGTCCGTCACCATTCTGAGAGAGACACACGACAGTGAGAGAAAGGACAAGAGAATACAGACAGGAATATATATATATATATATATATATATATATATATATATATATATATATATATATATATATATATATATATTAAACTAAACATTGAACTGAGAATACACCTTTGATAGAGTGTTTATCAGGGAGCTGCATGAGGTGAAGCCTCCAGCCAATGAACGCATCACGTCTTTAGTGGCTGCAGCTAGCTGCACCTAGCATGTGGGACAACGCGACAGCCGCTGTATCCTGAACAATTACAATTTATATGCGAATTAAAAAAAACACCTGATTAATTTTGGCATTCATCATTTCATGGTTGTACATAAATCGCCCAGTTACTGGTACAATTGGACCATCAGGAGTAACTAACCTGGCTAGCTAGTTAGCTATCTCAGCTAGCTTACTGGCTGAAGTCACGTTAATCAACCAAACTCCGCTACCCATGAAGAGTCGCGCAGAGCCCCGCGGAGCCGGCTGCTGCGCCCCGGGTAACTACTCACTTTAAGCCGTAGGTGGTGGTTGTTCCTCGGGTGGAGAATAGACTTCAGCTGGACAGCAGCAAGCAACCAAATCTGTCCCTCACTTCCGGTTTGAGGCGAACGACACGTCACGTTTAAGAGCGCAGCGGCACCAATTAACACGCATATAACGACACGTCATCGCAACCAGCTTTCGTCTGTATTTGTTTTCTCAAGCGACAGCTTTAATAATAAAATCGTGTTGTCTTGGACCGTTAGACATTTCTTACTGTTTATTTTATTTCTGTATTATCGTAAACCGCCAGGCCAGAGGGGGCGCTGTGGGCGCCGGTCGGCTCGCTCGCGGTGTGTGCTCCGTAGGAGTGGCTCGAGCGCGTCGACATCACCTCACCCGGCGTGAACGGCAGCGGCCGACAGCTCCATGGTCCTTCCAGTCCGCAGCTAGCTGGGATTAGCTCTCCGAAGGCCCGGGTATCCATTGATGTCCCTCTGGAGCCGGCGCGACCATGGCTCACTGCGAATATGTCACCCAGGACCAGCTGGCGGGCTTCGACAAATACAAGGTGTGATTCAGATGTTGTATTAGCATGCTAGCGACTAGCCGTGCGCGCGTGCGTGCGTGTTTGTGTAAAAAACGATAGTAGCCAGAGTTGGCTCAAACCGAACCAGATGATGCTCACGTAACCCCAAGAAATATACTTCCGCCATTAGCTCTGCCGGCAGTGTGTGTGTGTGTGTGTGTGTGTGTGTGTGTGTGTGTGTGTGTGTGTGTGTGTGTGTGTGTGTGTGTGTGTGTGTGTGTGTGTGTGTGTGTGTGCGTGTGCGTGTGGCTGTGTTTAGTGTGCGTGCGTGTGGCTGTGTTTAGTGTGTGTGTGCGTATGGCTGTGTTTAGTGTGTGTGAGGTTGTGGCTGTGTGTGTGAGGTTGTGTGTGTGAGGTTGTGTGGCTGTGTGTGAGGCTGTGTGTGTGTGTGTGAGGCTGTGTGTGTGGCTGTGTGTGATGCTGTGTGAGGCTGTCTTTAGTGTGGCTTGTGTGGTGTGTGTGTGGCTATGTGTGTGACTGTGTGTGTGGCTGTGTTTAGTGTGGCTTGTGTGGTGGGTTTGTGGCTGTGTTCAGTGTGTGTTTGTGAGTCTTAAAGTTAAAATGAGTCTTAAATTTAACGAATAGTAACACAAGTGTTTCTATAAGAGTCTCATTGTTTGCCATATTTTGCTTGACATTGGTGAAGTCAGCTAGCAGCTAGCAGCTAGCTCACGACCCTTTCCCCTCAGCCGTGCTGGGCAGTGACCTGCTCCACACATGTCTCATGTCATGTCACATGTCATATGACTCATGTTTCATGTCTCATGTCTCATGACTCGTGTTGTTCTCTGCACACCAGCAGCATGTCAGGGTTCAGTTCCCCTGAACAAGGAGCAGCTGATCTGTCACTGTCTGCAGGAGGAAACAGGAGTGGCAGCTATTAAAGGATCGATGAACACAGGCCACTTTATTCTTAATAAGTGTCTCCATGCAGACAGATGTGGCTGTGACTGTTAGCCAAGTTCATAATGCAACATCTGTATGCAGCCGCTCGGAGACAGTAAGATGTATTTACTAAATATGATCCCTGAACGCGTTACCGAGACGGATCTGGCGGTCGTGCTCGTCGGCGTTGGTTTCTCTGGCCGTCCCCGGCTGGTGGCGGTCGGCGGATGAAAGGACTCTCTATGCACGCTGGTTGCATAAAACATGTGACATGATGTTGCACTAATGCTTTCACGCTGTTCTCCATCTTCCGGCCTCACATCTTTTGTCACGCTGGGAGGAGAACACGTGTGCAGCTGCAGAGTGTTCGTCGTGGCGATGATTTGTCTCTTTGGTTATGAATGAATGAAATGAATGAATGAATGAATGAATGAAATATACTTTATTAATCCCCAAGGGGAAATTTGGTGACACCAGAAGCAGCCCGATAAAACTAAACACAATAAAATATAAGAATAAGAAAGAAAGAAAGAAAGTGACAGTGTGCAAAGTGAAATATAAAATACAAAATAACATAAAATATATATGTATATATACACAGCATATACACAACATATATGTAAATATAAATAAAGCACTGTAAAATTAAAATATATATATCTGGATAATGTGCAAAATGCAAGTGTCCTCGATCTGGTCGGTTTGACGTTACGCAACATCGTGGCTGTCTCTATCCACAGCGGACACTCTAATGACGCCATTTAGACAACTCTTGATAATGGATACAACTATTAATTATGCAGACCCGGTGCGAGGTGCCGTGGTGGACGGGCACCTGGTCGGCTGCTGTCGTATTATCCGGGTATATCTTTACTCTGTGGCACGTACACATGGCCGCCGCGTGAGGATGAAGAACGGAGAGCCGGGACAGACGCCCTCGTGAGGCGGCGGGGTCTCGGCGTTCCCACCGCTTGAGTGTTTGTTTCCTGTTCTGACGTGCAGGGTTCGTACGGTCATGGAAAAGTCATGGAATTTTAAAATGCTAATTTCCAGGCCTGGAAAAGTCATGGAAAAAACGTAAATCGTAAAAGTTTTGGAAAATTCATGGAAATTTATTATGATCACATGTTCATTTAGGCAGAGTTTGAAATAATTAATGTTTTTTAAAGAAAGACGCTCAAAATATAAGCTGGCTTACGCTCTCAATACACACAATGTTCTAAATTGTTCATGTTTATACCGAGATTTCAGCTTGGTCCTGGACATTTGGTTTAAATTCCTGGAAATCCACTGGTCAAAATGTATGTATTTAGTTCCAGCTACGCAATTATGAGGATTTACTTCTTTTCTGTTTTTTTATGTTAAACTGATTATATTTCGTCCTTGGTGAATATAGTAATTATTTTTTGCCGCCCTCTAATTCGGAAGTGTTAGTTCCTGCTTCTAGATATATGCTCTTACTAACAGAACGCAGCTTTATGTTCTCGTGTATGTGCAAGAGATTTCAGTTTGATCATCGAAATTTGCTTTAAAGTCCTGGAAATCCATTTGTCAAAATGTGTAAGAACCCTGCTTGTGTCTCTTTCAGTACAGCGCCGTGGACTCCAACCCCCTCTCCGTCTACGTCATGCACCCTTTCTGGAACTTTGTAGTCAAGGTGAGGGAGACCTGTGTGTGGGATGAAGGTGTGTGAACGAGCGTCACCGTGGACGGTACAGCTCGCCTGTGCCGTGAGGCGTCAGGAGGCTGCAACTGTGTGCTCAGAGGCTCACGGCCCGGCCGGCACAAAGTCCACTGTGACACGTGAGCCCAGTTTAGAAAGACGGACACTTCGTTTTGGATGCTTTAGAAAAAGGAACTGAGAGTTGAGTTTATATTTAGCAAAATCAAACTGTTAGGCTGTTGAACTTTTTGTTTCATTGAGAACTAATGCGTGACTCATCTTCGGTCGTACAATAAAGTCGTCCATGTCTATAAGATACGAGTTAACGATTAACGCGATCCCTCCTCGGCCGGCTGGAGGTCGGGTCGTGCGTCTTTCCTGATAACGCTCGCCGTCTTCTCGCTTCTGGATGTGTGAGCGCAGCACAGGGCGCCGCTCGTCACGCTGCCACTCGAGCAGAAACAGACAGAACACGACGAGCCTTATCCACGACCTTCTAGCTCTGCATCGGAACACGCTCCTATCTGATTGTAATGCCGTCTCCTCGTCTTTTATTGAATGCTTATGAATCGGATAAAATACTTTAATTTGCTTTTTTATATCAAGACTTTATTTATTGTTTTTAATCTCTAACCGTCCACAATGGTGAATTAAATGCAGTACTATCTTTATAGCCCAATATCACAAAGATGCCTAAGAGAGCAATCTGGACAATATTAGACATCATCTGTCCTCAAATGGCTAGAGGAAGACCTCCCAAAACACCTGGGAACAGGTACAGAGCAACAGAGCTCTGGGGGAGCAGGGAGCAGTGTCAGAGACGTGCAGAATGAACATCATGACAACACTATGACTCAATCTGACGTGAGAGTAGAGAGACGAGTAAAATCAGAAATAATATTAAAGAACAATGGTTACTCTGAATAATAGACATGATAATAAAAGCAGTAACACTAATGTGAGTACATGGTTGTAAAGACAGTAATACTATCTAGTAGATACACTAACTAAAGCTAGTACTATGAAGGATTTGTACGTGTTAGTAAAGACAGTAATAATATCTAGTATAGACACTAAATAAAGTTAGTACTATGAAGGACTAGTACATGTTAGTAAAGACAGTGATAATATCTAGAGGTATGAACTAAAGGTAGTGCTATGAAGGACTAGTGCATGTTAGTAAAGACAGTGATAATATCTAGAAGAAGGTACTAACTAAAGGTAGTACTATGAAGGACTAGTACATGTTAGTAAAGACAGTAATAATATCTAGTAGAGGTACTAACTAAAGGTAGTACTATGAAGGACTAGTACATGTTAGCAAAGACAGTGATACTATCTAGTAGATATCCTAACTAAAGGTAGTACTATGAAGGACTAGTACATGTTAGTAAAGACAGCGATATTATCTAGTAGAGGTACTAACTAAAGGTAGTACTATGAAGGATATTGCGAGTGTCTTGTTCATCATGTGTTCCTCTGTCTCTTCACAGTTTCTTCCAACATGGTTGGCTCCAAACCTCATTACCTTTACAGGCTTCATGTTCCTGGTGCTGAACTTCCTCATGTTGGCCTTCTATGACTATGACTTCATCGCCTCTGGTAGGTCCTCAGTGCTCCTTATCCCTTTGATTGTGTCTGTGCATGATGACGTGTTATATGTATATGTCAAATATGTGGCTAGTTGCATTCAGCCATCAGCCCAGAGGTAGAAGCTCCATGCCACGTTGTTTATTCAACACAAAATCCATCACGAACTGATACACGGTGCGTTCATGTATAGGCATGACACTACTACTACCTCTACCACCTTTACTACTACTCTTCAGGGTGGAGGATAGGCATGACACTACTACTACCTCTACCACTTGTACTACTACTTTTCAGAGTGAAGGATAGGCATGACACCACTACTACTACCTCTACCAACTTTACTACTACTCTTTAGGGTGAAGGATAGGCATGACACTACTACTACTAATACCTCTACCACCTTTACTACTACTCTTCAGGGTGAAGGATAGGCATGACACTACTACTACCTTTACTAGTCCTTTCAGGATGAAGGATAGGCATGCAAATACTATCTCTACCACCTTTACTACTACTACTCTTCAGGATGAAGGATAGGCATGAAACTACTACTACTACCTCTACCACTTGTACTACTACTTTTCAGAGTGAAGGATAGGCATGACACCACTACTACTACCTCTACCAACTTTACTACTACTCTTCAGGGTGAAGGATAGGCATGACACTACTACTACCTCTACCACCTTTACTAATACTCTTCAGGGTGAAGGATAGGCATGGCACTACTACTACTACCACCTTTACTACTACTCTTCAGGGTGAAGGATAGGCATGGCACTACTACTACCTCTACCACCTTTACTACTACTCAACAGTGCTGTCCACTAACAGCTTCGCCATAGAAACATGCATACCACCCAATAATTAGTTTGTAGTTTTTTATTAGTTTTTACTATTTTCTATAGATACCTTTTTTTTAAATAGCGGTGGGAATAATGAGAGGAAAAATACAGTTTACATTCATCCAGGTAAAGACTTGACCAATCGGATTCAACATTGTGCATTCTTGGTCAGGGACTAATTCCATATGTGTGTGTGTGTGTGTGTGTGTTGCATGTTTACATTGTGTGCGTCTCAGCTGCAGGACATGAACACGTGCCGAGTCTGGTCTGGGTTGCTGCAGGGTTCTTCAACTTCCTGGCCTACACGCTCGGTGAGTCCTGACCCTGTGTGTTGTTGTTCTGGACTCTTTGACTTGTGAGAGGCGCCGGGGCAAACCGTTCCTCATGGAACACATTCTGCACAGCGACTGTTCTGGACATATGTTCTGCGACTGTGGAGGTCTGGACATATGTGGTTATGTGTTGGTCATATTCTGTGAGAGGGACGATGGGTTGTGTGTTTAAATGTGACTGTTAAAAGGAATCGACAACTTTAGACCCTGTTTCAGAAAGTAGATTTAGGGAAAAACTCATATTCATAAGCGATATTTGTATATTGCAGATTCATAAGATTTACAAAACGCTGTTCAATCAGCACAGATGTATAAACATTGCCTTTTAAAGACTCATTATGAAAGAGCTGCTCTAGTAATTATTATATAGGTTATATATTATATACACGTGAATCCTTACTGACAGCTAACTAGTTATAGCCTTAATGTCATGGACATAGATGACTGCTAGTAATCTTCACAGGTACACAACTACCCAACTACACACAAAGAACTGACAACCACACAAAGAACTAACAACTATACACAAAGAACTGACTTAAAACTACACATAAAGAACTGACTAATAACTACACACAAATAACTGAAAACTACACACAAAGAACTGACTAATAACTAGACACAAGGAACTGACAACTACACACAAATAACTGACTAAAAACTACACACAAAGAACTGAAAACTACACACAAATAACTGACTAAAAACTACACACAAAGAACTGAAAACTACACACAAAGAACTGACTAATAACTACACACAAGGAACTGAAAACTACACACAAAGAACTGAAAACGACACCCATAACTAACAACTACGCACAAAGAACTGACAACTACACAAAGAACTAACAACTACACACAAAGAACTGACTAATAACTACACACAAAGAACTACCAACGACCCAACGCAGCGTTGTGTCGTTGTGTGTCGTTGTGTCGTTGTGTGTCTTGAGGTCATGTGACCACGTGCTCGTCCAATGGTGCGCGTCTCTTTCTTGTCCCAGACGGCGTTGACGGTAAACAGGCGCGCCGCACCAACTCCTCCACGCCACTGGGGGAGCTGTTTGACCACGGCCTCGACAGCTGGGCCTGCATCTACTTCGTGGCCACCGTGTACTCCATATTTGGGCGTGGCGAAAGTGGCGTGGGCGTGGCCACGCTGTACTACATCCTGTGGGTGGTGCTGTTCTCCTTCATCCTCTCTCACTGGGAGAAATACAACACGGGCATCCTGTTCCTGCCCTGGGGCTACGACATCAGCCAAGTGGTGAGGACGCCATCAGGTTACCACGCCATCACGCCATTACACCATCACGCCATCACGCCACTACGCCATCACGCCATCACGCCATTACACCATCACGCCATCACGCCATCACGCCACTACGCCATCACGCCATTACACCATCACGCCATCACGCCACTACGCCATCACGCCACTACGCCATCACGCCATTACACCATCACGCCATCACGCCACTACGCCATCACGCCATTACACCATCACGCCATCACGCCTTTACGCCATCACGCCACCACGCCATTACGACATCTTGCCATTACGACATCACGCCATCACGCCATCAAGTTACCTCGGCATCACGCCACCAGGCCATTACGCCATCACGTTGCCACTACGCCATTACGCCATTTCGCCATCACGCCATTACGCCATCAAGTTACCTTGCCATCACGCCACCACGCCATCACGCCACCACGTTACCACGCCATTACGCCACCACGCCATTATGCCATCACGCCACCACGCCGTTACGTTACCATGCCACAACGCCATTACGCTACCACGCCACCGCCGGCCGACCACCGACTCATGCCCCGTGCCTCCTCCCCTTCCAGACCATCTCCCTGGTGTACATGGTCACGGCCGTGGTCGGCGTGGAGACGTGGTACCAGCCCATCCTGTGGAGCTTCCTCTACCGAGACCTCTTCACCTTCATGATCATCGGTGAGCCGCCGCAGTGAGAACCCGTCGACGCCCGTGCGTGGCGCCCTTCCCCCCGGTGGCGCCCGTGCGCGGCGCCCCCTCAGTAACGCGTGTCTCTGTCCGCAGCCTGCTCCTTCACGGTGACCGTGCCCATGAGCCTCTACAACGTGCTCAAGTAGGTTCTCGTCTCGCCGCGGCGCCCGTGCCGCCGGCCGCACGCCTCACACTGTGAACTCTTTCCAGAGGTCACCGCAGCAACACGCTGAAGCACAGCAGCCTGTACGAGGCCTTCCTGCCCTTCCTCTCCCCCGTGCTCCTCTTCGTCCTCTCCACCGTGTGGGTGGTCTTCTCTCCGTCCGACATCCTGGAGCTGCAGCCCCGGGTCTTCTACCTCATGGTGGGGACGGCCTTCGCCAACGTCACGGTGGGTCACGACTCCTTGTGCTTTCTGGAGACTCGCAAATAATAAATAACAGGCTTCCGGACGAGCGTGAATTAAGTTATTAACATTTAATGGTCAGGAAGTGTAAAACAAACAATCAAAGCTCACGGCCGTGCCCTCCGGCCTCGGGGTTACCTGTAGTAGAGACCCGATTTGTTTTTGTCACTCGCCCGGGCTCAAAACGTCATCTCCGGTCAAGTACTTTCACAATAAAATTCCCGTCTATTATTTTCTGTATTAAAGTCACCTTCACAATAAAAGTCCCTTGTTATTGGTAAGTCACGTCACGGATTTCAACCGGCTTCCTCAGTCTATAATACTAACATACAGTCACTCTCATGAACATACATTAATTCTTTCCATTTCCATTTGCATAGAGTAAACATTACCCCTATGCTTCATAATACTGTCTATATATATATATATATATATATATATATATATATATATGTAAAATTTAATTTTATACCGTCTATATATATATATATTATTTTATTTTACATTGCTGTATTTACATATATGTTGTGTATATATACATATTTTTTATTTTATTCTATTTTGTATTTTATATATCACTTTGCATACTATACTTTATGCACAATCACTTTCTTTCTTTCTTATATTTTATTGTGTTTAGTTTATTGGTGCTACTGTGTCAACAAATTTCCCCTTGGGGATTAATAAAGTATATTTCTATTTTCTATTCTAATACATTAATAACAATATCAATATTCTCCCTAATATTTATATATATTCTATCTACTATAATATCTCTCTATATGTATTAATTTAAAACATAAGACCTCTGCAGATGTTATCAAAATAAACTAGTAGCGACCCATACGCCTCCTTGCTTAGGTGGTAAGTGTGTGTGTGTGTGTGTGTGTGTGTGTGTGTCTTGCAGTGTAAGCTGATCGTGTGTCAGATGAGTAACACGCGCTGCCAGGCGCTGAGCTGGCTGCTGCTGCCCATGACGCCGGTGGTGCTGCTGGCGGTCACCGGGCTGGTGGCCAACGAGCTGCTGCTGCTGTACCTGTGGACCGCCGCCGTCATCCTGGCGCACATCCACTACGGCGTGTCGGTGGTGAGGGCGCGCGCACGACACACACGTCCGTACAGCGGGACGCCGCCGCTTAGCTTAGCGTGAAGACGACGCCGGCCCCGACTCTAAATCGACCTGCAAGCGGCCCCTCTCAAAGGGAAGTCGCTTTCAGGGATATCTGCCGGTTGCCGGGCAGATCTCGCCAGCCGACGTAGGAGCAAGCCGGAGGGTTAAACGTGTTAACTGGTTGAGCAGCGGGGCTTTATGTCTCTGGGTTGTCCGTCCGTCCCATTTTCCTGAATGGGACATCTCTGGACAACCTGGAGGTCAAAGGTCACTAACAGGCGACGAACAACAGGCGAAAAACAACAGGGGACAGATAACAGACAACAGGCGACAGGCGACGGACAACAAATAACAGGCGTAATGAAACCGATAACAGGCGAAAGGCAACATATAACAGACAACAGGCGACAGACAACAGGCGAAAGGAAACAGATGACAGACAACAGGCGACAGACAACAGGCGAAAGGAAACAGATAACAGGTGACAGATGACAGACAACAAGCGACAGACAGCAGGCGATAGACGACAGATAGCAGGCGACAGATAGCAGACGACAGGCAACAGACAACAGGCTTAAAGTTGTGTATTGACGTTGTGTGACTCAGTGTTGTTGTTGTCAGGTCCAACAGCTCAGCAGCCACTTCAGCATCCGGGCGTTCTCCCTGAAGCCCAGCAGTGACTGACAGGAGGAGCCGCGGCTCGGCTTCAGAGAAGCTGAGGTTTAGGCTCCGCCTCCTCGGCTTGTCGACGCTTCACTCTCTTCACCACGAATCCCCCCCCCCCATCTATGAGGACACTGGAATGGACTGTCTTTCCACTGTCCACACACACACACACACACATACACACACACACACACACACACTGGCCCATTAGCAGCCCGGGGCCTGCGGTGGGGCGGCCCACCGGGGCTCTGGCTGCTGTCATTGCTGATTGGTTAATGTGGTTCATGTTCATCCAATGAGGTGCAATTGTTTCCTACGGAAATGTGCTTCAGTCATGAGGACAGAAACCCCGCGAAACACACACACACACACACACACACACACACACACACAGACACACACACACACACACCATGCTGCTTCAGTGCAGGTCATTTATTTTATTTCCAATACTCTCACAGCCAAACTGAAACACTCTCACACACACACGTTGACGTAGTATTATGAATGTATAAAACACTTTTGGGAAAGAACATTTACGTTTTATTATATTTAGGAACGTCTGACTGAATGTTTCATGTCAAGAGTTTAACGGTTCAGTTCTTTTATCATGCAGGGATTTCAGTTGGAAATCCCAGTGATCATATGGTAATGGAATATATAAATGTATACATATTTACGGTATATATATGCATATATACATACGTATATATCTATATATATACATACATATTTACGGTATATATACACATATTTACGGTATATATATCTATATATATATATACATATTTACTGTATACATACGTGTATATATATATATACATAAATATTTACGGTATATATACGTATATATCCATATATATTTACGGTATATATACCGTTTGGGGCATTTTATTTCTGAACTGAAAGAAATGAAGATTAATAATGTAAAACATTGTAAACTTTTCTCATCTAATGAATTCCACATTTTGCTCTAATTACTGTTGTTGGGTAAACACAGTTTGATTATTAACCAAGAGAAGACATGACCTGGTGACCTCTGACCTTTTGAATTCTTCTGACCAAGAGAAGACATGACCTGGTGACCTGACCTTTTGAATTCTTCTGACCAAGAGAAGACATGACCTGGTGACCTCTGACCTTTTGAATTCTTCTGACCAAGAGAAGACGTGACCTCTGACCTTTTGAATTCTTCTGACCAAGAGAAGACATGACCTGGTGACCTCTGACCTTTTGAATTCTTCTAACCCTCAACGTGAACCTGTTAGTGCCCGGCCTCCTCTGGTGTCTTCATGCTGATTTATTCTGTTATTTACATTTTTTTATTTTATTTACATATATAGAGATATATATGTTTTATATATATATATATATATATATATATGTTTTTCTAAATATATGTGTATATATATATACATACACATATATGTGTGTATATATATATATATATGTTTATATATGTATTTGTGTATATATATATATATATATATATATGCATGTGTGTATACGTTTATATATTTGTATGTATATACATATACATGTATGTATATATATGTTTATGTATAATTGTTTATATACATATGTTTATGTATATAGATATATTTGTATATATATATATATATAAACATTTATGTGTGTGTATATATATATATATATATATATATATGTGTGTGTGTGTGTGTGTATATATATATATATATATATATATATATATGTATATAGATATATGTGTGTATGTGTTTATATTTATGAGTGTGTGTGTGTGTGTGTGTGTGAGTGTGTTTCTGTGGTTTTGTTGTGCAGCACTTGAATGAAGAGTTTGTTCAAAAACCGTTAACGGAGCGGACGCACTCTGAGGGAACGAGCCATCGCACAACAACACAACACCGTAACACAACAACGTAACACAACAACAACAACACCACACCAACATAACACCACAACACCAACACAACAACACTACCACAATAATACAACAACACTACCGTCACACTTTTTGTGTGTGTGTGTGCTGGTTCATTTGCATATTGAGGTCTGTTTCCTAATCAAAGTGTTTCTTACTGGAGGCCTCTTCTGATTGGACGGCGCTCTGTCGTGTACGATCTCTAATGTTCACGATACACCGAGCTGTACAGGAAACTCTTCGTGTGTGTGTGCGTGTGTGTGTGTGTGGGGGGGGGCTCTCCTATCTGCTGACTAGAGAACCAGCGGTACCTCCACCTTGTGGACAGGTGGAGGTCTGTGGCTCTGCTCCCATGAACATGGAGCTGAGGCCTCAATGAGCCCCAGCCGTGCAGAGAGACTCACTGGAGCCCCACAGGCTGGACCCCGAGGTCAGCTGACCCCAGTTGACCCCAGTTGACCCCACGACCTGATGGCTACATCTCCACGCGCACACGCCTGAGAGGAGATCTTTACAACCACTTCAGTGATCTGGAAGATCTCCAGTCACAGGAACCGGTCCTCCTGGAGGTCTGGGCTCTGGCTTGAGGACCAGCAGCTGAAGACTACGCACCATGTGACACCAGAACAATGCAACAACAGAACAATGGGCCAGGGAACAAAACTTAATCAAAAATATCAAAAATAGAAGATAACCAAACCACTACAAGTGAACGTGTGTCGCGCTCCTCTGGATGACCGGTTCACTTTGTGACTTGTTGGCGTCGCCGTGGCAACGCGTGCTGTTGTGTTGAACATGTGAGAGAAGAGGTCCAGAAACTAATAAAGTGAATTTCCTTCAACCAGAGATTAAAACCGTCATGGTAGTTTTATTTAAGCCTGAGTAAACCTCCAGTTCCCTCCATGCCCGCTAGGGGCCAGCATTCCTCCTTTATGACGCGCCTCCCGAGGAGCCCATGGAGCTGTGAGCGGAGCGCGCGGTGCAGTGATGACGTCACACGGCATGAGCTTCACGTGACCGGGAGCTGCTCTACACCGAGCCGCCAGCAGGCGGAGCAGCAGAACCACTGGAGCACACGAGGTTCTGCTGATGTTCTGCAGCAGCGCGAGAACACGACGTTGACCCTCTACCTGTGAGATACATGAGGTATATATATAATATATATATGTGTATATATATATTATATATATATAAATATAATATATATTTATATATATATTATATTTATATATATATATTATATATATGTATATAATATATACATATATAATACTTCCTGTGTGTTGACTTCCTGTGTGTTGATATCCTGTAGGCTGACTTCCTGTGTGTTGATATCCTGTAGGTTGACTTCCTGTGTGTTGACTTCCCGTAGGTTGTCTTCCTGTGTGTTGACTTCCTGTAGGTTGACTTCCTGTGTGTTGACTTCCTGTGTGTTGATATCCTGTAGGTTGACTTCCTGTGTGTTGATATCCTGTAGGTTGACTTCCTGTGTGTTGACTTCCTGTGTGTTGATATCCTGTAGGTTGACTTCCTGTGTGTTGACTTCCTGTGTGTTGACTTCCTGTGTGTTGATATCCTGTAGGTTGACTTCCTGTGTGTTGACTTCCTGTGTGTTGATATCCTGTAGGTTGACTTCCTGTGTGTTGATATCCTGTAGGTTGACTTCCTGTGTGTTGATGTCCTATGTGTTGACTTCCTGTGTGTTGACTTCCCGTAGGTTGTCTTCCTGTGTGTTGACTTCCTGTAGGTTGACTTCCTGTGTGTTGACTTCCTGTGTGTTGATATCCTGTAGGTTGACTTCCTGTGTGTTGATATCCTGTAGGTTGACTTCCTGTGTGTTGACTTCCTGTGTGTTGACTTCCTGTAGGTTGACTTCCTGTGTGTTGACTTCCTGTGTTGACTTCCTGTAGGTTGACTTCCTGTGTGTTGATATCCTGTAGGTTGACTTCCTATAGGTTGACTTCCTGTGTGTTAATATCCTGTGTGTTGACTTCCTGTAGGTTGACTTCCTGTGTGTTGAGGGCCGTTTCCAGGCCTAGTTCCCCCTGGTGGCGGTGCTGAGGGTGACGGGTAAGAGGTATTCAGAGGTTCTCACTAGCCTCTCAGCTCGGGTTGCGCCGTGTCGCTGGACGTTTTGTGCGCCGCTGACCTCGTTGACTCACACACACGTTGTCATGGCGAGCAGCCGGAGCCGACTTAACCACCGCGCCTCCTGGACGCTCCCCTGTGAAGGGACACTCAATTATGGATGACCATCATTAGAAAGCAGACACGCCGGAAACACACACTCTCACTCACACACACACACACACACACACACACACACACACACACACACACACACGCAATGTTATGGGCATGGCAATTATTCTCAGTCACCCAAGACTATTGAAGTGCTAATCGAGTAACACCATCCACTTCACTCCATAACCTCTCAACCTGTAGCCCCTGAGGACTCCAGTTGACCAGCAGTATGACTGTTCCTTATATATATATATTATATATATATATATATATATATATATATATGTATATATGTATATATATATATATACATATTTATATATATATATATATATATATATATATATATGTATACATATTCATATATATATATATATTTAAATATAAATATATCTATTTTTATATATATATAAATATATATATATATATATATATCTATTTATATAAATAGATATATATATATATATATATATATATATATATATATATATATATATATATATATATATATATATATATATATATATATATATTCTTTTCTTTTATGTTTATGTTTCTATGTTTATGTTTATACTGAGATTTTAGTTTTGTAATGGAAATTTGATTTAAAGTCCTGGAAAGCCACTGTGTGTAAGAACCCTGCACCATGTGGTGAAAGGAGGAATTGCATTTTAAAGTTTTATGATTTATTTGGAAGTGCTCGCGGGCCATAAATAATACATTATAAGACCAAAGCTTGGCCCCAGGGCCGGACTCGGACATCTCTTAAAGCATTCGTGTTTTAATGTGTTTAATTCCTTCTGGTCACATGACATCTATGACACCTGTCCACCTGGAGAGGATCCTCCTCTGTTCTCTCCTCAAGGGGTCTCACCTTTTACCCTGAAGGGTTGTTTGGGAGTTGTTCCTGATCCGATGTGATGTCAAAGGTCAAAGGTCAGGGTACAGATTGTAAAAATCTCTGAGATACTGAAAATGGGCTCTACAAATAAAGTGAATTGAATTGAACAGTGAAGCATTATTACTGCCACGTCCTTGGATACTCACACCCTGTGGGTGGTATATTCCCCCGAGTCCCATGCTGTGGTTCCATGTTTCCATGGTTACAAGAATGAGCCGACAACTCAGACTTGTGCGTTCAGGGTTGTCTCTTGGTTCTGGTTCCGGTTCTGAGGTCAGAAGTCAAAGGGAACGTGACATTGTGGGCTGTGGAGACATCCTCAGTGGACAGGTCCCTCTGCTGCTAAAGCTCACAACATGAACTCTGCCTCCTGGTGGTGGTTAGGCCACGGTGCACTGAGGCCTGTGTGTGTGTGTGTGTGTGTGTGTGTGTGTGTGTGTGTGTATGTGTGTGTGTGTGTGTGTGTGTGGGTGTGTTTGTCGGAGACAGCATCAGAGCTTTCTGGTTGGTCTTGTTCAGGTAACTGGAGTTGGGGATGTATCCACCTTAGTGGATTCAATCTGTCCTCATGCAGCATGCACCATACACACAGACACACACACACACACACACACACACACACACACACACACACACACACACAGGTGTTAGTATTAGGTAACAGACCCTCAATTATTTAGCATCCAAAAAGAGCCACAGAGCAGCAACCAGATTCCTCCTCATCTCTTTGTCTGAATGATCCAGAGACAACGTGAGGGACAAGAGACAAGAGACAAAAGACAAGAGACAAGAGACAGTGTGAAAGTGTCCCCCCCCCCGCCCCACAGGCTGAGGACACCCTGTGGTTGACCTTGCTTTCCCTTTCTGAGCCGACGGTCTGCCAGAAGCTCCTGGTTACCGTTTATTAATCACTCGTGTGGAGCAGGAAGAATCCATATTTGGCTGAAGTGGAGATATCACAGCTTAGCAAGAACAGGTAAACATGACATGTCAAAACATAAATCTTCACCCTAAAAAATATTACATTTAGCAATAGTTTAGCAAAAATTACACAAAGACACATGAGAACATGATACGGTAGCATTGAGACTTGATGTGGCTTAGTGGGTACAGTGGGTACGAGGACGTGGTACTGCCCCTTTAAGGGAGGCCGTGGTACTGCCCCCTTAAGGGAGGATGTGGTACTCCCTCTCTTAAGGGAGGCTGTGGTACTGCCCCTTTAAGAGAGGATGTGGTACTGCCCCCTTAAGGGAGGCTGTGGTACTGCCCCTTTAAGGGAGGCGGTGGTATTGCCCCTTTAAGGGATGCTGTGGTACTGTCCCTTTAAGGGAGGCTGTGGTACTGCCCCTTTAAGGGAGGGCGTGGTAGTCCAGGCCGTGCAGCTGGTTCTTGCTGTCCGTCTTCCTCTGCAGCGCTGCAGGGAGCAGCGGCAGGTTCAGGTCCGCCACCCGGCGCTGGAGAGACGAGCGCAGCTGGACCGAGTTCCTCTTTGCTTCATTCAGCCCTCCTCCTCCTGCTCCTCCTCCTCCTCCTGCTCCTCCTCCTGCTCCTCCTGCTCCTGATGACAGGTCTCTCCTCCTGCCCTTCTCCTGCCTCAGCCCTTTCATGGCCAAAGTGTGTGGTCTCGGTGAGGGGAAGGCCGGAGGTCTGGAGCCGCCCCCCAGGGGTCCCGGGGGTCTGGTCAACCCCACCCACGTCATCTTGCGGCCCCGCCCGTCTTTCAGCCCCACGTCGCGGAGGCGGGGCAGCGGGGCGGAGGCCGACGCCTCCGCGGCCCCCGGGTGCTCTCTCTCCGACGAGGGTGTGATGTGCGCGTCGGCCTCTGGGGGCATTCTGGGAGAAAAGCCGCTCTTCTCCGCCGAGTAGAAGCTCTGCAGCTTCTCCAGCCGCTCGGCGACGCTCAGGTGGTGGGCGCGGTCGCCGTGGAAACCCGTTGAGGCGGGGGCCGCCGCCCCGGTGGACCGAGTCGTCCTGAGCAGGTGTGTGTGTCGGATTGGCCTCAACGCGCTGCTGTCTCTGATTGGCTCGGCGGGCAAGGGGGCTTGGCAAGGGGCGGAGTCACAGAGCTGAGACGCACAGCTCTTGGGAGGAGGAAGATGGACGAGGGGTTTGTCTCCAAACACTGGGACACAAACAGAAGGGTCAGGGTTAGGGTCAGGGGTCAGGGTCAAGGTTCAGGGTTAGGGGTCAGGGTTAGGGTTAGGGTCAGGGTTAGGGTAAGGGTTAAGGGTCAGGGTTAGAGTCAGGGTCAAGGGTCAGGGTTAGGGGTCAGGGTTAGGGTCAGGGTCAAGGGTCAGGGTTAGGGGTCAGGGTTAGGGTCAGGGTTAGGGTTAGGGTCAGGGTTAGGGTTAGGGGTCAGGGTTAGGGTCAGGGTTAGAGGTTAGGGTCAGGGTTAGGGGTCAGGGTTAAGGGTCAGGGTTAGAGGTCAGGAGTCAGAGTTAAGGGTCAGGGTTAGAGGTTAGGGTCAGGGTTAAGGGTCAGGGGTTAGGGTCAGGGTTAGGTTAGGGTCAGGGTTAGGGTCAAGGTCAGAGTCAAGGGTGCAGCCTCACCTTCGGGGAGCAGCGTCACTCTGGTATCCACGGCGATGGCGATCTCCTCGTCCTCTGGGGAGGGGAGAGGAGGCGGTACTGAGGAGGAGGTGGGAGGAGGAAGCTGAGGTAGGGATGGAGCGGGGGGGTCCTCCTCTCGGGGCTCAGGTCCCAGCTGGTCCTCGGCTCTCCTCCGGGGGACCGGACCCTCCGCCTGCTTTGCCTTCTTTTCATTGGTCGGATCATGAAAACAAGTTGTGTTTATCTCATGGCCCGACACACCTCACCTGTAACACACCTCATCTGTAACACACCTCACCTCTAACACACCTCACCTCTAACACACCTCACCTCTAACACACCTGTAACATACCTCACCTGTAACACACCTCACCTGTAACACACCTCACCTCTAACACACCTCACCTCTAACACACCTGTAACATACCTCACCTGTAACACACCTCACCTCTAACACACCTGTAACACACCTCACCTGTAACACACCTCTCCTCTAACACACCTCACCTCTAACGCACCTCTCCTCTAACACACCTCACCTGTAACACACCTCTCCTCTAACACACCTCACCTGTAACACACCTCTAACACACCTCACCTCTAACGCACCTCACCTGTAACACATCTGTAACACACCTCACCTGTAACACACCTCTAACACACCTCTCCTCTAACACACCTCTCCTCTAACACACATCACTTCTAACACACCTCTCCTCTAACACACCTCTCCTCTAACACACCTCACTTCTAACACACCTCACCTCTAACACACCTCACCTGTAACACATCTCTAACACACCTCACCTCTAACACACCTGTAACACACCTCACCTCTAACACACCTGTAACACACCTGTAACACACCTCTCCTCTAACACACCTCTCCTCTAACACACCTCTCCTCTAACACACCTCTCCTCTAACACACCTCTCCTCTAACACACCTCACCTCTAACACACCTCACCTGTAACACATCTGTAACACAACTCACCTGTAACACACCTCACCTCTAACACACCTGTAACACACCTCACCTCTAACACACCTCGCACAGCTCTTCAGTTCTACTTTTCTATTTGCAGCTATGTTTAATTGTATTTATATATATAATATATATATATATATATATATATATATATATATATAGTATATATATATTGATAGTATTGCTTGTCAGATGGACTGACAGCATCACCTGTCCTCGTCTCTGGAGGCTCTACCTGCTGAGGCCTCGGCTCCCCGTGCTGCCGCTCTGTCCATGGCCTCGGGCTCGTTGGCCTCCAGCTGCTCTCTACGTTCTGCCAAAAGAAGAACGTGTCCCTGTTATGAAGGTGACCAGAGAACAGGGACCTTCAGTGTGTGTGTAGTGGAGGAACCTTTCTGGCCTGGCTCTGGTTCTGGTTCTGGTTCTGGTTCCTGCTGAGCCTCCGGAGCAGCAGGTGGTAGGAGGCCATGATGGGGGAGGGTCGGTTGGTGGTGAGCGTGTGGATGACTTCAGAGAGAGAGTAGCCCAGCGTCTCCGTCATGTGGGCCAGAACCGACAGGTCCAGCTCCTCTGGACTCAGGCTGGGGGGGGGGGGGACCAGAGAGACTGTTGAAGGACCCGTTGGAGGACTCATTGAAGGAACCATTGAAGGACCCATTGAAGGACCCATTGAAGGACACATTGGAGGAACCATTGGAGGAGGGTTTGGGTTTGATGGTCTTCGACTTAGGAGGGCGTGGCCTATCATACACACATCCTTTAGGAGGGCGTGGCTTATGATACACACATTTTTTAGGAGGGCGTGGCCTATCATACACACATCCTTTAGGAGGGCGTGGCTTATGATACACACATCTTTTAGGAGGGCGTGGCCTATCATACACACATCCTTTAGGAGGGCTTGGCTTATGATACACACATCCTTTAGGAGGGCGTGGCTTATGATACACACATCTTTTAGGAGGGCGTGGCCTATCATACACACATCCTTTAGGAGGGCGTGGCTTATGATACACACATCCTTTAGGAGGGCGTGGCCTATCATACACACATCCTTTGGAGGGCGTGGCTTATGATACACACATCCTTTAGGAGGCGTGGCTTATGATACACACATCTTTTGGAGGGCGTGGCCTATCATACACACACATCCTTTAGGAGGGCGTGGCTTATGATACACACATCTTTTAGGAGGGCGTGGCCTATCATACACACATCCTTTAGGAGGGCGTGGCTTATGATACACACATCCTTTAGGAGGGCGTGGCCTATCATACACACATCCTTTAGGAGGGCGTGGCTTATGATACACACATCCTTTAGGAGGGCGTGGCCTATCATGCACATATCCTTAGGTTACGAACACAATTTAAAGTCTGTCTCTCTGTCTGTCTATCTGTGTGTCTATCTGTCTGTCTCTCCGTCTGTCTCTCCGTCTGTCTGTCTCAGTGAACCCGTCACCTGTTCTGAGGGGCAGGTGTGCTCGCCCTGTGGGCGTGGCCCTCGCCGTGGCCCTCGCCGTGGCCCTCGTTGATCCAGCGCTCCTCCAGCGCCGCTCTGACGCTGGGCCTCTTCGTCGGGTCGGGCTCCAGGAGGGACAACACGAACGCCACGGCGCCTACAACACACAGCAGGCTCCTCCTCCTTACTCCTCTTCATCACTGTTACCCATGTCTACCCCTCTTCATCACTGTTACCAATGTCTACCCCTCTTCATCACTGTGTTACCAATGTCTACTCCTCTTCATCACTATTACCAATGTCTACTCCTCTTCATCACTGTTACCAATGTCTACCCCTCTTCATCACTGTTACCAATGTCTACTCCTCTTCATCACTGTTACCAATGTCTACCCCTCTTCATCACTGTTACCAATGTCTACTCCTCTTCATCACTGTTACCAATGTCTACCCCTCTTCATCACTGTTACCAATGTCTACTCCTCTTCATCACTGTTACCAATGTCTACCCCTCTTCATCACTGTTACCAATGTCTAGTCCTCTTCATCACTGCTGCCCATGTCTACTCCTCTTCATCACTGTTACCAATGTCTAGCCCTCTTCATCACTGGTACCAATGTCTACTCCTCTTCATCACTGTTACCAATGTCTAGTCCTCTTCATCACTGGTACCAATGTCTACCCCTCTTCATCACTGGTACCAATGGCTACCCCTCTTCATCACTGGTACCAATGTCTACCCCTCTTCATCACTGGTACCAATGGCTACCCCTCTTCATCACTGGTACCAATGTCTACTCCTCTTTATCACTGTTACCCATGGAAGTCCTCCCAGTGGACATGTCTCCTGGTCTCCGTCTGTCCCTCTGTGTGTCCACCTGTGTGCTTGTTTGACGTGTCCTTGTGTCTCAGGTGTGTGCCGGCGTGCCGATGAAGAGGAGGGCGGTACCTTGGCTGACGTCCCTGGGGAAGCTGCTGATGTCTCCGGTCAGCATCTTGTGGAGCAGCTGCTTGATGTTGAAGGGCTCCACGGTGAAGGGCAGCGTTCCCGTCAGCATGGCGAACATGCTCACCCCCCTACGGAGCAACACGCTTACAGACGCACACAGGGGGCGGGGCCTCCTCACCCCCCGCACGGCGCTCCTCACCGACGCCACTTACACGGACCAGACGTCCACCTTGGGGCCGTACTTCCTGTGCGCCAGCAGCTCCGGAGCCGCGTAGGCCGGACTGCCGCACTGCGTGGTCAGCAGCTCCAGAGACAGAGCCTCGGCCTTCAGGGTGTTGCTCAGGCCGAAGTCTGTGGAGAGCATCGCGTCACCAGAGCAGTTCTATAGAGCATCATCTATATAGAGCATCTCTATAGAGCACCACATCACCACATGAGCTATGTAGAGCATCACGTCACCAGAGCATCTATATAGAGCATTGTGTCTACAGAGCATCTCTATAGAGCACCATATCCACAGATCATCTCTACAGAGCATCATGTCTACAGAGCATCTCTACAGAGCATCACGTCTACAGAGCATCACGTCTACAGAGCATCTCTACAGAGCATTATGTCTACAGAGCATCTCTACAGAGCATCTCTACATAGCACCGCGTCACCAGAGCATCTATATAGAGCATCACGTCTACAGAGCATCACGTCTACAGAGCATCTCTATAGAGCATCTCTATAGAGCATCACTTCTACAGAGCATCATGTCTACAGAGCATCTCTATAGAGCATCATGTCTACAGAGCATCTCTATAGAGCATCACGTCTACAGAGCAGCTCTATAGAGCATCGTTCACAGCAGGACTGAACATACCCACGATCTTTATGTTGTTATGCTCGTCCAGCAGAAAGTTCTCAATCTTCAAGTCCCTGCAGAAGAAAAAGAGAAAGAGAGAGAGAGAGAGAGAGAGAGAGAACAGAAAGGGAGAGAAAGAGAGAAACAGAAAGGGAGAGAAAGAGAGAGAGACAGAGCTGTTGGCTCACTCAGAACTGGGTGCTCTATATTTGATGAGTTCTTAATCCTTCAGGAATGTTCCGGTGTGTTTCCTCTCTGCTGATGGAGGACCGGCCTGTTCACCTGGAGAAGTGTCCTCACGCCCTCTGACCTCTGACCTCTGACCTCTGGCTCTGAGGCCACGAGATGAGAACCTGTGGCTGGAGGAGGGGAGGGGCCCCGGGGGAGGGGGAGGGGAGGGGGAGGGGAGGGGCCCATAAACTACAGCCTGGGAGCCTCGCTGCTTTCATCTGCCTTCATCAGCAGAAACACGGCTCACAACCCGAGGTTCAAAGACAGAAGGGAAAGAAAGAGGGGAAGAGGGGAGGAGGGGAGGAGGGGAGGAGGCCAGAAGGAGCGAAGCAGACGCTGTCGTAAAGAAGGAAATGTGTGGTGAACCTCCTCCTGGATGTGGGCGGCAGGAGGCGCTTCAACTTCTACATTTATACCAGTTTAATCATCTGTGGTGGAGTGTGTGTAAGTGTGTGAGTGTGTGTGTGTGAGAGTGAGTGTGAGTGTGTGAGAGTGTGAGTGTGTGTCTGTGTGTGTGTGTGAGTGAGTCTGTGTGTGTGTGTGTGTGTGTGTGTAAGTGAGAGAGTGTGTGTGTGTGTGTGTGTGTGTGTGTGTGAGAGAGTGTGTGTGTGTGTGAGTGTGTGTGTGTGTGTGTGTGTGTGTGTGTGTGTGTGTGTGTGTGTGTGTGACAGGAAGAGGTGCTGCTGAGTGGTCCTCGTTGAGGGACTTCATTAGAGAGGAAGTGCATGATGTCGTGATGATGTGTGAATCATGGCGCCGGCGCAGGATGATGAGGTCATCACTGCCTGGTAATCACATTCCCACCTTCAGAGGAGCCAAGGCCTCAAAGCCCAGAGCTGCGTGTGTGTGTGTGTGTGTGTGTGTGTGTGTGTGTGTGTGTGTGTGTGTGTGTGTGTGTCGGTGTCAGTGTGTGTGTGTGTGTGTGTGTGTGTATGTGTGTGCGGTGTGGTGTGTGTGTGTGAGTATTGGGTCTCTAACACACACACGTACTAAAATAACACGCTGAGCTCTTTGTTGTTGTTCCTCTTTGGTCCACTGGCCTGGAACTACTGTGTGTGTGTGTGTGTATGTGTGTGTGTGTGTGTGTGAGAGAGAGAGTGTGTGTTTGTGTATGAGAGAGAGAGAGTGTATGTGTGTGTGTGTGTGTGTGTGTGTGTGTGTGTGTGCGTGCGTGTCACCTGTGCACGATGCTGTGTGTGTGTGTGTGTTACCTGTGCACGATGCCGTGTGTGTGTGTGTGTGTTACCTGTGCACGATGCAGTGTGTGTGTGTGTGTGTGTGTTACCTGTGCACGGGGCTGTGTGTGTGTGTGTTACCTGTGCACGATGCCGTGTGTGTGTGTTACCTGTGCACGATGGAGTGTGTGTGTGTTGTGTGTGTGTGTGTGTGTTACCTGTGCACGATGTTGTGTGTTTGTTACCTGTGCACGATGGAGTGTGTGTGTGTGTGTGTTGTGTGTGTGTGTGTGCGTGTGTGTGTGTGTTACCTGTGCACGATGCCGTGTGTGTGTGTTACCTGTGCACAATGCCGTGTGTGTGTGCGTGTGTGTGTGTGTGTTTGTGTGTGTGTGTTACCTGTGCACGATGCCGTGTGTGTGCAGGTGCTCCACCGCTGAGAGGATCTGCCGGCTGTAGCGCTTCACCTCCTCCTCCGTCAGCCGGCGCTCACACACTCGCTCCATCAGGTCTCCTCCAGCACACAGCTCCATGGCCAGGTACAGGCTGTTCTCCGTCTCCAGGGTCTGGGACAGGGGACAGGAGACAGGAGACAGGAGACAGAGGACATGAGACAGGAGACAGAGGACATGAGACAGGAGACAGGGGACAGGAGACTTGATACAGGAGACAGGGGAAAGGAGACAGGAGACAGGAGACAGGGGACAGAGGACAGGGGACAGGAAACAGGACATGAAACAGGAGACAGAGGACAGGGGACAGAGGACATGAGACAGGAGACAGGAGACAGAGGACATGAAACAGGAGACAGAGGACAGAGGACATGAAACAGGAGACAGAGGACAGGGGACAGAGGACATGAGACAGGGGACAGGAGACAGAGGACAGAGGACATGAAACAGGAGACAGGGGACAGGGGACAGAGGACATGAGACAGGGGACAGAGGACAGGGGACCGTCAGACGCGGCCTGTCCACCAGCGCCTCTCTGAGGGTGGTGCTCACCTCCAGCAGCACCACGATGTGAGGGTGCCGCACCATCTGGTGGATGCGAGGCTCTCTCTTCATGTTCCTCAGCACGTACGAGTCCCGCCTCGCCTTCTTCTTGTCGATCACCTTGATGGCCACCTGGACACGGACGAGGACACGGACACCTGGGACATGAGTCCTCCATCACTGAACACCGGGGTCCTCCAATCAGAGGATTGTGGTTGAAGTTGCAAGGCACTGAACCCTCGGGCAAGGCACTGAACCTAGACCTTTGCCAAGGCGCTCTAGACCTTCACCAAGGAGCTCTAGATCTTCGCCAAGGCGCTCTAGATGTTTGCCAAGGCGCTCTAGACCTTCGCCAAGGTGCTTTATATCTATACCAAGGAGCTCTAGATCTTCACCAAGGCACTCTAGATCTTCACCAAGGTTCTCTAGACCTTTGCCAAGGCGCTCTAGACCTTCGCCAAGGCGCTCTCTTACTTTGCCCTCTAGCCCTCTCTCGGGTGAACACGCCCTGGACCGTGTTCATCCTCCTGCAGACAGAGTTGTACTCCTAACGATCCTGAAGTTCTTGGTCTTTACTCAGTAACACGACCCTCCTCAGCCCTCAGCTCTGGTACCTGGAGGGTCAGAGGGGTCAAGAGGAGCTAACAGCGTGGAGATGGTGATGGCAACCGGGTCACGTCCACATGAGCCGGGTCAGAGAAAGTGATACATTGACACACACAAGCCCCGCCTCCAGTGCATGGCAGGGGGTCCTCTCAGTATCTCTGTGTCTCTGTGTCTCTGTAGCTGTATCGCTATGTCTCAGTGTCTCTGTGTCTTTGTATCTCTGTATCTCTTTATCTATGTATCTCTGTCTCTGTGTCTCTTATCTATGTGTCTCTGTATCTCTGTCTCTCTGTCCCTGTGTCTCTGTGTCTCAGTTTCTCTGTATCTCTGTCTATGTGTCTCTATATCTCTGTCTCTGTGTCTCAGTGTCTCTGTGTCTCTTATCTATGTGTATCTGTATCTCTGTGTCTATGTGTCTCAGTGTCTCAGTGTCTCTGTATCTCTGTCTCTGTGTCTCTATATCTCTGTCTCTGTGTCTCTGTTACTCTCTGTCTCTTTGTCTCTGTGTCTCAGTGTCTCAGTGTCTCTGTATCTCTCTCTCAGTGTCTCTATATCTCTCTCAGTGTTTCTATATCTCTGTCTCTGTCTCTATATCTCTGTCTCTGTGTCTCTATATCTCTGTCTCTGTGTCTCTATATCTCTGTCTCTGTGTCTCTATATCTCTGTCTATGTGTCTCTGTTACTCTCTGTCTCTGTGTCTCTGTGTCTCAGTGTCTCTGTGTCTCAGTGTCTCTGTATCTCTGTCTCTGTGTCTTTATATCTCTGTCTCTGTGTCTCTATATCTCTGTCTATGTGTCTCTGTGTCTCTGTGTCTCAGTGTCTCTGTGTCTCTGTGTCTTCCTGCTCACCTTCTCCCCCGTGCCGATGTGCAGCCCCTCCATCACTTTGGCGAAGGAGCCCTTGTTGATCATCCTCCCCACCAGGTACGTCCCGACGCGCTTGGAGTGGGGGAAGCTCCTCAGCAGCTCCCTGGGGACCTTCAGGGCCGGCAGCAGCTCCCGGCCTGGCCCGGGGGCCCCCCCCTGAGGCTCGGGGGCCCCCCTCTGAGCCCCGGGGGCCCCCCCCTGAGCCCCGGGGCCCTCTGCTCCGGCCTCCCCCTCGGGAACCATGTCCTCCGGAGCGGGCTTGGACGCTGCAGCCGGCCGGGCGGCCAGCATGCGGCTGCTGTCACACGCACAGCATCACCTCCCACGGAGAGCAGGGGCACGCCGCCGAGGCCCTTGAGGAAGAGGAGGAGGAGGAGGAGGCGTCGTCCCTCAGCTCAGGTGAGTCTATACCTGTGCGCTCCGGTCTCCAGACTCCTCTCTCTCCGTCTGGCTCCTCTCCGTCCTCTTGCTCCGTGCCTCTGCCCGTTAGTGGATGATTAACTGCTCTGAGGTCAGCTCCAGTAATGAGGACGACATTCTACACCGTAATTATACCCCCCACCCCCCCCGCACACACACACACACACACACACACACACACACACACACACACACACACACACACACACACACACACACACTCAGTACATGACGGTGTACAGGAACCCTCTGACTTTACTACCTGCATGGGGTTCTCCTTCCGAATCCTATTTTCTAATTCGGTCTTCGCCACACATTCAGTCCTTTTCCTCCCCGTGTGGTGAGGTCAGGTAATGACATCCGAGAGGACGGGCCACTGAAGACTAGCCGCCGTTAGCATAGCACACGGAATGGAAACGGCTGGCTCTTTCTAAACATAAGAAGCTAAAGTTCAGCTCGTCGTTCTCTCGCTAACTCCTTAGCACACAAACACACACATATACAGACACACACACACACACACAGAGACACACAAACATACACATACACAGACACACAAACACACACAGACACACAAACACACACATACACAGACACAATAACACAGAGACACACACATACACACACACAGACACACTCACTCACGCACACACACACAAGGACACACAAACACACACATACAGAGACACACACACAGAGACACACACACACACAAGGACACACAAGGACACACAAACACACACATACAGAGACACACACACAAACAGACACACACAGACACACTCACGCACACACACAGAGACACACACACACACACAAGGACACACAAACACACACATACAGAGACACACACTAACAGACACTCACACTCACACCCACTCACACTCACACCCACTCACACTCACACACACACACAGACACACACGCACACACAGACACCCGTAGGACGTCCTCTCAGGGGACGCTGTAACTTTGTGTATTCGGTCTAAACACTTCGATGAAGTCTTTCCTCCCTTCAAGTGAACAAGCCAATATTTTTTAAACTTTGAAGTTGTGTAAAAAAGATTTATTTCAACAATCTGTTGTGCTGCAAAACCCTGGAGCAAGGCAGCAGCGATGGTTCAACTCTGTAGAATCCAAAAGCCGAAAACACATCAAACCAGAACCCTTCAAAAGAATCTGGAATATTCCACCAGGAGTCAGATCTGTCCCGCCATCATGTCGGAGGCCTCATGTGCGTGTGTGTGTGTGTGTGTGTGTGTGTGTGTGTGTGTGTGTGTGTGGAGGTGTTAACACACCCTCCCTAATGCAGGGAAGGTGTCAAGCTGTATTTGTGGCTCCAGATCGGACGGAGACAGACGAGGAAAGAAAGAAACGAATCACGTGTGACAGAAAGCCGACTCCGTGAGGGAGGAGGGAGGAGAGGGGGAGTAACCGAGAGATGAAGGAGGGAGAGAGGGAGTAACCCAGAGATGAAGGAGGGAGAGAAACTGAGCTTCACAACTCAAACACTAATTGTAATTCACAAAACCGCAAGAAGTTTTATAACCTCCGTATTATCACGCTGAAGTCATCGGCAGAGGCGTGTCAGGGTTCTCATGGCCTGTTGATGTGTGTGTGTGTGTGGGTGGGTGTGTGTGTGTGTGTATGTGTGTGTGTGTGTGTCTCTGTGTGTGTGTGTGTGTGTTTGGGTGGAGGAATGCTTGCTCAAAGGTCCTGGCAGCCTTCTCCGCGGTCACGTTAAATGAGAGGAGAAAGCCCCTCTCCACTTCCTGCTGTAATAAACGGTTCCCTAGCAACCAATAACTCCACAAACCACACAGAGCCGACTCTCTCTCTCTCTCTCTCTCTCTCTCTCTCTCACACACTCTCTCTTTCACACTCTCTCTCTCTCCCTCTCTCTCGTTCTCCTCTGTTTCTTTCATTTCTCCATATTTCTTTTCCCCTTGATACCACATAAGGACAATAAACTAAGATGTTAAAATAAGATATTGTGGGGGCCGCAGTGTGATGCACATGTAGCGTGTAGCGTGTTATTTGGAATAAGCTCTTCTTGTTATGTGGAATAGGCCCTTCCTTTATTTGGAATAGACCCTTCTTATTTGGAATAGGCCCTTCTTATTTGGAATAGTCCCTTCTTGTATTTGGAATAGGCCCTTCTTATTTGGAATAGGCTCTTCTTGTATTTGAAATAGCCCCTTCTTGTTATTTGGAATAGGCCCTTCTTGTTATGTGGAATAGGCTCTTCTTGTTATTTGGAATAGGCCCTTCTTGTTATTTGGAATAGGCCCTTGTTGTTATTTGGAATAGGCCCTTGTTGTTATTTGGAATAGGCCCTTCTTGTTATGTGGAATAGGCCCTTGTTGTTGTTTGGAATAGGCCCTTCTTATTTGGACTAGGCCCTTCTTGTTATTTGGAATAGGCCCTTCTTATTTGGAATAGGTTCTTCTTGTATTTGGAATAGGCCCTTCTTGTTATGTGGAATAGGCTCTTGTTGTTTGGAAACACGATCTCCTATGACACGGTCCATCACGTTCTTCGTGATGAAGATGCGACATGGACACCTGTGAAGGCTCACGTGAGCATACCGCACGTCTGTTGCAACGGGACGTTACGCAACATGAACGGAGGTGTGAGTCCTCACCCGAGCGGCTGTCCCGGTCTGCCCTCTAGTGGTCAGAGCGGGCTGGTGCAGGACACCGCATCTCATCTCCCGGCTCTCTTCCTGCATGTCTGTGAGGAGCAGCAGACGAAGACACTCTGCCCACCTGGAACCCAAAGATGAGACACGCCCACCTGGTTGGCAGCCACGCCCACCTGGTGGGCAGCCACGCCCACCTGGTGGGCAGCCACGCCCACCTGCTCTCAGGGTCGTTGTTGTTAAAGTGGATTTACTTCACGTGAGGAATTGAAGTCAAGGATGCAGCTTCAGTGAAGGTGAAGTGAAGGTCACAGAATCCTCTCCTGGAGGGGAAGAGGAGGAGGAGGAGGAGGAGGAGGAGGAGGAGGAGGAGGAGGAGGAGGAGGAGGAGGAGGAGGAGGAGGGAGCAGATCCTCTCCTGGGGGGAGGAGGAACATGTGACTAGAGGCATGAACATGAGACTAGAACATGTATGACTAGAGGCATGAACATGAGACTAGAGGATGAACATGTGACTAGAACATGTATGACTAGAGGATGAACATGTGACTAGAACATGTATGACTAGAGGCATGACCATGTGAGTAGAGAATGAACATGTGACTAGAGGATGAACATGTGACTAGAACATGTATGACTAGAGGATGAACATGTGACTAGAGAATGAACATGTGACTAGAGGATGAACATGTGACTAGAACATGTATGACTAGAGGCATGAACATGTGACTAGAGGCATGAACATGTGACTAGAGGATGAACATGTGACTAGAGGCATGAACATGTATGACTAGAGGCATGAACATGTGTGTGTTCATTCTTTATGTACATCTTGTCAGAATGTTTGTTTGATGGTATTATAATTGTCGGGTTAGGGTTAGGGAGAGAGAGAGGGGGGGAAAGAGGGGGAGAGAGAGAGAGAGCGAGAGAGAGAAAGAGAGCGGGAGAGGGAAACACAGAAGGAAGGGATGAAGAAGCCCCGCCCCTTTAGTTGTAACACGCCCACTGCCGCTAATGTGGACCGTGTGTGTGTGTGTCGGCGTCTCAGCTGTGTGACCATGTGTGGTTGTGCGTGTGTGTGTGTGTGTGTGTGTGAGTGTGCGTGTATGTGTGTGTGTGTGTGTGTGTGTGTGTGTGCGGCGGCCTGCTGCGCCGCTCCCAAATTGAAATGTGTTGTGAGGTGATGACAAGAGTGAAGTGAACCAGTCGTTTCCTGGAGGCCAGATGTGTCGCACACAGAGCCTCAGAGAGCGCTTAATGGCCGGGTATCACCGGGACAGGGGGGGGGGAGGTGTGTGTGTGTGTGTGTGTGTGTGTGCGTAGGTGTGTGTGTGTAGGTGTGTGTAGGTGTGTGTGTGTGTGGTTTATGACTTTAATGGGACATGTTCAGACTGCAGTGCTGCAGAAAGTGAAGGAAGGAGAGAGAAGAGGAGTGAGACAAGAGAGAGGACACACACACCTACACACACACACACACACACGCACACACACACACACCCTGAATGTTTATGGTTCCATAAAAGCTAGGCACATAATTTGATTTCCTAAATAGTGTCATGAGTTTATTTAAAGTAATATTAACATAATGTGGTGAAAATACTCAAACTGTCTTTTGAAAGTACAAATACCAGAAGAACAAACGGAGACAATAAAACAACAACAACAACAACATGCCAACGCTGCACAACTACACACACATCTATTGTTTCTTATTGTTACTTCTCCATCTAAGACGCTTGACCAAGATTCTGAAAGTTCTTTAAATGCTTTATTACATTAAATTCATGGAAGATAAGCCACCCCCCCCCACACACACACACACACACACACACATATAGAAGTCGTGTTGTGTTGGTGGTTCACCTCTGCAGGCCGTGGAGCAGCATCAGCACCAGAGAGACGATGCTCGGGCCGTGTGTGTGTCTGCGTGAGCGTGGCAGGTATGTGGGCGCTGGCCCTTTAAGAGAGCTAATAAAGTCTGTTCCCTTTCATTAGTTTGTGTCAAGACGGCCGGCTGAAATTAGTTTGTGTGTTTAAGTGTAGCTGAGTTGAGTGCCTGTGTTTACTGGTAGTGTGATGCCTGTGAGTGGCTGCATGTGTTGTGTGAGTGTGTGTGAGTGTGTGTGAGTGTGTGTTCATTAAGCACGTGTCATGTTGTTAATAGCACACCTCGTTGGCCAGGCGCAGGGAGCTCGTTAAACCCGGGCACAGCTACGCTTGTGTACTCAACAAAGGTGTGTGTGTGTGGGTGTGTGTGTGTGTGTGAGTGTGTGTGTGTGTGTATGTGAGTGTGTGTGTGTGACCCTCTAGGTACCCATGCAGCATCATTGTTGGACTCGTATATTTCAAGGTCTTTTTAAATAAAAGTGAAGTAAACGTGTCCGTTTGCAGTTACAATAAGTTAGCTTGTTACGTAACTTACTTTAAGAACATTAGTAACTCACCTTTACCGTCAGAGGCGTCTCTCACGGGACACACACTTTACTTCACACACTACACTCTTTATTTTAAGTCTCCTCAAACTGAACCCTCATGATAAAACTGATGGCCACGCCAGGGGGGCTGTGTTGGGGGGCATGTAGCATGTAGCATGTAGCATTCATAGCATGTGTCTTAATGACCCACACTGAATGTTCCTGAACGTGTGTGACGTGTTAGCGGCGTGTGTGTGTGTGACGTGTGTGTGACGTGTTGGCGGTTCTGTGCTGTCTGCCGGCCTTTCAGTGCTAATGTGCTAATCTGCTGTTTAGTCCAACCAGATGGGCTTCTTCCTCACAGGGGGAGGGAGGAGGAGGAGGAGGAGTCACCTGCAGAGATATCCACTCATTAAAAACCTCACAGCCCAAATCCCCCCCCCCACACACACACACACACACACACACACACTGACACACACTCAGCCCCCCCACCGACTAGAGACACCTATGTCAGAGAAAAGGAGACGGAAAACACGTATGAAGCTAATCAGGGAGACCACACGTACACACACACACACGTACACACACACACACACACACACACACGCACACACACACACACACACACACACCCACACACACACACACTGGTGAGAATACTGCATGCCCCATAAGTCTTCTGCCATGCATGATTCATGAAACTACACCTCCATGTGACTCCTCCTCCTCCACCTCCTCCTCCACCTCCACCTCCTCCTCCTCCTCCACCTCCACCTCCTCCACCTCTTCCTCCTCCACCTCCTCCACCTCTTCCTCCTCCACCTCCACCTCCGCACCTCTTCCTCCTCCTCCTCCTCCTCCTCCTCCTCCTCCTCCTCCTCCTCCTCCTCCTCCTCCTCCTCCTCCTCCTCCTCCTCCTCCTCCTCATTCTTACTCCAACACTAATGTCCCATAAATGAGTTTAACTTTGATAGCGGTCCAATGAAAAACGCTTAAAGATCAAAGGCTTGGCCATCAGCAGACGATGGAGAGGAAAACCAAACCTGTGTCTCCTCCTCCGTCAGCTCTCCACCTGAGCTGATGCAGCTGCACCTCCTCCGTCAGCTCTGGGGTCGGCCGGGACGGCTGAGGGGACCGGGGAACCTATTAGTCCTGATAGAGGACTCCTCTCTGGACTAGTCTTGGTAGACCTTAGTCCTGATAGAGGACTCCTCTCTACTAGTCTTGGTAGACCTTAGTCCTGATAGAGGACTCCTCTCTGGACTGGTCTTGGTAGACCTTAGTCCTGATAGAGGACTCCTCTCTGGACTGGTCTTGTTAGACCTTAGTGCTGATAGAGGACTCCTCTCTGGACTGGTCTTGGTAGACCTTAGTCCTGATAGAGGACTCCTCTCTGTACTGGTCTAGTTAGACCTTAGTCTTCTAAAAACATGACCTCATCTCAACACAAGACAACATGCAAACAAACAGAGTGTTGATGTCAGTGCCATCCAGCTGCCTCGTTAACACACACACACACACACACACACAACCCTCACACGGCCAAGTGTGTGTGTGTGTGTGTGTGTGTGGGAGACACAATGTTGAGCCAGGCAGTTCGTGTGAAAGATGAAAGCGTGGCTGCTTGATGAGCTGTGAGTACAAGTACACACTGTGAGTACACACACGTACACACTGTGAGTACACACACGTACACACTGTGAGTACACACACGTACACACTGTGAGTACACACACGTACACACTGTTCGTCGGATGGGTTCTCATATCTTGTTATTTGTATTATATATGTATATATTATATATATATATATGTGTGTATATATATAGATATATATATATATATATATATGTATATATATCTATATATAATATATATATATATATATATATATACACGTATATATATCTGTGGATATATACATATATATATATGTATATATATATGTGTGTGTGTATTTACGTATACCTTGTGAAGTCTTCATCGTTACATCTTTTCTCTGCAGTGTGGCGTTTATTCTGTATTATTCGTGCTCCTCTTGAAGGTCGTCCTCTGAAGGGCGACACAATGACGCGGGGCAGTTCCATCCCATAATACACATGTGACCAACACACATACCTGCTGGGGCCACGTGTCGGGGCGCCGGTACGCCTGTGATGGGGCGGTTTGATGGTGGCTGGCACACACGGCAGGGAGAGGCCAAAGGGAGAATAAGAAAGAGGGAGAACGCAGGGAAGAAGGGGCGTGAAGGAAGGCTGGAAGAGGAAAGAAGGAGCTAAAGAAGGGCTATAGTTACAGAGACACCACAGGCTGCAACCACTGGGGCTATATGAAGGATCTCTCCATCCCTCTCTCTCTCTTTCTCTTTCTCCATCCCTCTCACTCTCTCTCTCCATCCCTCTCTCTCCCTCCCTCTCTCTCTCTCTCTCTCTCTCTCTCTCTCTCTCTCTCTCTCTCTCTCTCTCTCTCTGGGTGAACGGACCATTCCCAGAGTGGACACTGGCCTCATCACTCCACTTTCATTCTTCCCGAGTCTTTCGCCCCATCTTTTCTTTTTCTTTTTGAGAGCGAGAGAGAGGGGGGTGGAGAGAGAGAGAGAGAGAGAGAGAGGGGGGGGGGCAGTGGACCGCTGACAGATGCCTTTAGGGTGTTTCATATTTCCACTGCTGCAAAACAGGCCACCGCAAAAAAAGCAGCGCTCAGTTGTGTTTGAGTATCAAAGAAAGAGAGAAATAGTGAAAAAGAGAGAGAAAGAGAGAGAGAGATGGAGATGGAGAGAGAGAATGGGAGAAAGGAAATAGCCAGACACAACCCCCTTTCTCCCTGTCATTCATAAAGACTCTCTTCTTGTTCCTGTCTCCCTTAGGGGTGTGTGTGTGTGTGTGTGTGTGTGTGTGTGTGTGTGTGTGTGTGTGTGTGTGTGTGTGTGTGTGTGTGTGTGTGTGTGTGTGTGTGTGTGTGTGTGTGTGTGTGTGTATCCTGGGTGGTGTTATTCCAGGTGTGGAGTCCTCCAGGTCTCCATGCTGTGACCCTGTTATCCTGGAAGAGGAGAGTATTAGAAGCATGCCGCGAGAGGAAGAGACGGCGATCAAAAACACATTTCTCCCCAAGGCGAAAAGGGTGTGCACGTACATGCACGTGTGCACGTATGAACATGCAGACATGTGCACGTACATGCACATGTCTGCATTCATGTGATCATCCTCTTAAAGGTTCCTAAAGGTTCTTAAAGGTATTTAACGATACTTAACTGTTGTTAAAGGTTGTGCATCGTAATGTGCAGTATGTGCATCATAATGTGAATCATGTGCATCATAATGTGCGTCATAATGTGCATCATAATGTGCATGATATGCATGATATGCATCATAATGTGCATCATGTGCATCAAATGCATCATAATGCGCATCATATGCATCATAATGTGCAGCAGAATGTGCATAATATGCATAATGTGCATCAGAATGTGCATAATATGCATAATGTGCATCAGAATGTGCATGATATGCATGATATGCATCATAATGTGCATCATATGCATCATAATGTGCATCATAGTTTGCATGTGCATCATGTGCATCATAATGTGCATCATAGTTTGCATCATGTGCATCATGTGCATCATGCTATAGTGCTTCATAAAGCGTGGAGTTTTCTCTCCACCGTTAAAACTCTGTCATTACGACCAATTAAATTCCAACATCTTAAAATAGAAACTGGCAAGAACACGTTGAGATCTTTTTTCGCCGAGGTTATAAAACGTTGTGGATTCCTTCGCATGTTTTTGTGAACACGCTTCAACGCAGACATTTCTTAAACACAGCAATAAAAGCTTATTCCTTAAATCTGCACAAAATGCTAGTTATCTTTGGGCTGGATGCGGAGCGCCGAGCCGAGGGAGGCTCAGCCGCCGTTCCTCCGTTTTAACGAGCGCGTTCTTTGATTAAAAAACGCCTAAACGGTTAAACGGTTCCAGTCGAGCCGAGAAACTAAATAAAAGAGCTCCGACATCTGAGAGATGGAAATAACCGTTGTTCTCCACTTTTAAGAGCCACGTGTTCTGGACCTCCGCTAGCTGCACATGTTTGTGTGCTTTTTATGATTGTTGTTATTTTCAAATTGCGGCGTTTCCCGTGATGAGCTCTGAGCTCGTTAGCGTGGGAGCTTCCCATTGGTCGAAAGAGAGGAAACCCGAAAGTCCTGAGCTGAGCTTAATGGACCAGTTTATCTTTTAGCAGCTCATGAAGAGGCATGATCACAAGAAACACACAATGACTACACACACACATGCATTACACACACAAGCACTACACACACACACACACACACAAACACACACACACACACCTCAGATTAAAGTCTTCATGCGGTTTCACAGGTTTTGAGGAGAGAACATGTGTCACCTGTTCTCCGCTGGACGAGAGCGTTGTAAAAACCGCAACTGCCCTCCAAACCGACAGAGGTCAAACCGGGCAGAGGTCAAACAAATAGAGGTTAAACCGTCCAGGGTCAACCGACCACGGTCAAATGCATTTCAGTTGACTCTTGTTGATATGTTGATGGGATGTCGTGACAGAACTAGTGCAGCAAAGCTTCATCTTTGAATCAATCTTAAATACATGAATGTGTAGTGTGTGTGTGTGTGTGTGCAGGTCTGTGTGTGTCTGTGTGTGTGTGTGCAGGTCTGTGCGTGTGTGTGTGTGTGTGTGTGTGTGTGTGTGTGTGTGTGTGTGATTGACAGCAGGGGTCCTTGAATAACTTCCGAGGTCACAGAGGCTGAATGAATAAACGTTGTCACACGCAGAACCACAATAACAATATATAAATACATATATACATAAATATATAAATACATATACATACATGTATAATTACATGCATATATATAAATACATAAATATATAAATACATATATACATAACAATATATAAACAGGTAAATATATAATTACTACAGGTTTTCAATGGAAGCTTAACTATATAGACAGTAGGTCTCTGGAGGCCTTGATTCGGACCTGGACCTGGACCTGGACCTGGATCTGGACCTGGACCTGGATCTGGACCTGGACCTGGACCTGGACCTGGATCTGGATCTGGACCTTGAGATGGAGCTGTTATGGCTCTCCCAGTGAGACATATTTAAGTACCTGAACTGGGAAGATCAAATTGACTCTCACTCCCTCTCTCTCACTCTCTCTCTCTCACTCTCTCTCTTTCTCTTAAACTTTCTCTCAAACACACACTCACACACACACACACACACACACACACACACACACACACACACACACACACACGCACACACACACACACACCAACACATTTCCCAGTCGCTGCCACTTCCGCCATAAAAGGCCTGGCAGTGATCCACGTGCCCATTAGCACGCGCTAAATAACTGTTAACAATGTATTACCCAGACTCCCCTGCGCCGTATTTCTAAGCGACCCTTCAGAGCTTCAGGTTATGATATTATTATATTATTATATTATTATATTATTACATTATTATATTATTTTATTTGTATATTATTATATTATTACATTATTACATTACAATTTTATTATATGATTGTATTATATTATATTATTACATTACGATATTATATTATTATATTGTTATATTGTTATATTGTTATATTATTATATTATTATATTATTATATTGTTATATTATTATATTATTATATTATATTATAAAGGGTTTTAATAAACAGCCTCTCCAGTGCGCAGTGGGTCACGCGCGCACCTCCAGAGTGACTACTTTTAAATGTTTAATGACTAATATATTAAGTTCACAGCCGTTAAAAGACGGCATGCGCGCGCACCTCCCGTGTTAGTTGAATATGAAATGACTCTGATGAGTGTTGCTCGACGCATGAGGAACATGGAGGTTTATAACCACAGCGTCACTGTTATTCAACTGGAATGTTCTGGGGAAAGTAATTCGTTGACAAATAATTGTATTAAATACTTGATTGTTCAACATCGCACACAATTATAATTTGAGAGCAACAACCCGAGACAATGACGCATGCGCATTGTGGTGTTGTTGACAACCTGCGATTAACAGTGCATTTAATGTTAAAAAGCAGATAGGCTCATACTTTATTTACGTATTGAAAATAATTAAACCAATGAGCTGCCGCCGCTGACGTCACGATCATGTGACTCCTGACACGGCAGCAGGCTTTAAGAATGAGAGATACATATAATAAATAACCATAAAGTCCCGAGACGTCGGGCTGGGTCCGGAGGCCGGGATATTATTCATAAAAGCACTTTCAAAATAATAGCCGTACATAGATGACCTCTGGTGCATGCCGGGTAATCTGAGTGTACCTACAGCTGTAGTCCTGCGCGGTTGTTGTGTGACGTCACGGCCTCACCTATACATTATTAAAACGGGAAGGCCTTTACGCGTCTTCCCGGCGGCAGAGGGCGTGACGCGTTCTCTAAGAAGGAAGAGCCAGCCAGGCACGTGCTAACGAAATAAATGAAGAATGTTTATTTTAAATATATATTAGTTATCAAAGATATTTACATTTATTACAAAACGGGTTTATTATAAGAGTTCATCTGTTCCCCCGGGCCGGCTGCCCTCACCCCGAAGTCACGCTGAGGCCTCCATGCTCTGTTCACCGGATGGGTTCTCATATCTTGTTATTTGTATATTATATTATATATGTATATATTATATATATGTGTGTATATATATACATATATATGTATATATATAATAAATATATATATATATATATATATATATATATATATATATAGATGTATATATGTATATATATAATATATATAGATATAGATGTATAGATATGTATATATAATATATATAATATAATATACATGTGCCTGATGAGTAACCGGAGTCACATAAAGATGATTCTGGTTTTATTAAAACTATAATGACAGAATTATTATTACATCACATGTCATTTAGCAGACGCTTTTATCCAAAGCGACTTACAATAAGTGCATTTCAACCTAGAGTACAAACTAAGAACAACAAGAATACATGAAGTAACATTTCCTCAACATAGTCAAACTACAAAAGTACCATAATAAGAGCCATTCAAGTGCCACTGAAGTGCAAATATGTGTTTTAATCCAGATATAGTCGGAAAAGGTGCGTTTTCAGAGACTTTCTGCTGTCCTGATGAAGAATGAGATGAACGAGTCGCCTTCATGATCCATTTGATTTATTATTATATCTCAATGCATTTAAATAATACATTGTGAATTATAAGGTAATCATTGTTGTTGTTGTTAACATTATTGTTATTTCTGATTGTATTATTGTAATGGAAACCCATCGCATCTGAGTTATAGGTTTTCCACCGAGAGATTAACTCCATTTTATGGTGGTGAACTCATCTGATCACCGCAGCTCATCTTAACATAATACTGTCAGCTACCATTATATTTAAATATTTGTAGGTTTTTATTGTAACAATTCACTTAAACGCTTTAAAGATGAAATTGATCATTCACTTCGATCAGTTCTCTTTTTGATAATCACTTTTGTGTTGAACGTTTACAATAAAACATTTTAGTTTTTAACTTCAAACGGACTGGATACAATTTAATTAATTCAGCAATATAAGATTGTTAAATGCCCACGAGAAGAAAACACGACGTAATAACCCGCACAGGACCTCCAATCAGCTGCGGCCTTAAAGAGGCCTGGAGGAGGCCTTGGAGAGGCCTTGAAGAGGCCCTGAAGAGGCATTGGAGAGGCCTGGAAGAGGCCTTGGAGAGGCCCTGAAGAGGCCTTGAAGAGGCCTTGAAGGGGTCTTTGAGGTGAAGAAACGTCACTGAGGTAAATAGAAATAGAGTAAAATCCTGATTCACGTCATCAAATTAATTCGTCCTCATTTAAATAAACCCTGAATAATCCGATGATGAGTCCGTTATTGTTATAGTAAATACTGCTTGTATTAATTTAACATATGAATGTTTAAATCCGTTTGTAAATGTGCCCGTGCGCAGCCCCGATGCCTCAGTGTATTTATAGCCCGCCTTTGCGCGCTCACGCCACTAACTCGCGCATTCCGCGCGTAACCACAAGATAAATTACGGGCCTTTTAAAAGTGTGAAAGATTATTTTTTAAACACGCACTAAGAGATTCGCCCTCCTCTCTCACTCCCTTCATCACCTTCTCTCTCAATCCCTCCTTCTCTCTCACTCCCTTCATCTCCTTCTCTCTCACTCCCTCTTTCTCTCTCCCTCCCTCTCCTTCTCTCTCACTCCTTCCTTCTCTCTCACTCCCTTCATCACCTTCTCTCTCCCTCCCTCCTCCTCTCTCAGCCTGTAACTCTCTCATAATAAGATGGCGGATCATTAAACATGTCTAACTGAGTCTCGTCGTGATCACAGGTTGTTTATATTTTATCTCCTGATGATTCATAAAGCCGCATTGTCTCAGAGGCATTAGTTGATGTCTTCATAATATTCACTACAATGTGTTATTAAATATGAAATACAATAACTGACACCCTGCAGCTCTTTATTTTGTTGTTGTATAGTCTCCTCTTCTCTCTCCTCCTCTTGGAGGACACAAAGGACAACGACGGAAAACATCCGCGACATTTTAATAACTGTCCTCTCCGGCCGGTGACCGGGAGAGAACACCGACATGGACCAGCGGCGGCGGGCCGGGACCAGAGGGGACCAAGGGGGACCGGAGGGGACCAGAAGGGACCGGAGGGGAACATTGGAGACCAAAGGGGGACACCGGGGGACCAAGGGGGGCCAGAGGGGGACCAGAGGGGGACCAGAGTGGACCATGGGGAACATGGGGAACCAGAGAGGACCAGCGGGGACCATGGGGAACATGGGGAACATGGGGACCATGGGGACCAGAGGGGGACCAGAGGCCGTGAGACAACGCGCGCGGCCCCTGGAGCCGTGCTTCCCTCGCGGCTCTGTGACCACATAAGGCCGCGGTGCGGCCCGCAGGGGGCGGGCCCAGCTCCCGGCTCAGGGGGCTGTGGTGCCTCGTGATTGGCTGCTCGAGGTGATTGACAGGTCCTCCTCCGGTCCGCTGCTCTACTCTCGGTTGCCGCGGCTCTCCAGAAAGTCCTCGCGGCGCTCACGGGTAACGGAGACGTCCCCGCAGCTCGTGCCGCGTGTCTCGGCTCCCGGACGGACTCGACGCACCGGACCGTCCCCGTGGAACCGGTTTACCGGCTTGTGAACTTTTCTCTTCCACTCTCCCCGGTGACAACTCCTTCCTCGGTTCTCTCCTCACCGGGACCGGAGCCATGGCGGAGAAGCGGCGCGTCCCGTGCGCGCTGAGCGTCAAGGCGCACGCGTTCTCCGTGGAGGCGCTGATCGGCGCGGAGAAGAGGCGGCGCACGGCCCGGGAGGAGGCCGCTGCCCCCGGGGACGAGCCCCGGGCCGAGGCCGCGGATCTAACGGGGAGCCCCGGGCCGCGCGCCGACGGAACGTGCACGAGCGACCGGGGCAGCGAGGCAGAGTGCAGCAGCGACGGATCGCGTGAGTAAAGAATAAAAAGCCTCGTAAAAATAAAAAGGAGAACACCGAGTTACTCAAATAAATTATGCTTTTTTTATTTCATAACATCGGCTCGTGAAATGGCGACAAATGAGTTTTAACACACATTAATAATGACACGGGTTATTTAAATATTGAGATATGCACTTCATCATGGTTATTGTTTCCAAAGCCGTTTTTAAGTTACTGGTAAACCGCTAAATATGTAATAATATATAATAATATATAATAATATGTAATAGTATGTCATAATATGTCATAATATGTCATAATATAATAATATGTCATAATTTCATTCTCTGAACGGAATAACACATTATATTAAATGTTCTACAGCTCTCTTCTTCTTACTGCTTCAAACTCATCAATTAAATTAAATTAAATTCAGTTCGTTTTATTTTGTTTAGCCCAATATCACAACAGATCTCAAGAATGAATTACAAATTTATTTTGTAATTTATTTATCATCCTACTTTAAATATGCTGCTCCTTCAAATGCATTTTATATTTCAGTTTAGCCCGTTAGGCACACAATCTATTTATTTATTTTAAAACTTTTATTACAGACTCAAAGTCCAGATAGTACGAAACATGTCAATGTCCATATGTATAATATACATATATGTATATTTTACATTTTGGACATAATGTATAATATTCATATGAATGTCCATGTACTTGTCTAACTGTAAGAACAATAACACACACACTACTCGGTGTCTGCAACGTTTCCTGATATTAAAGCATATTTAAACTTAAATGCCCCACCACGAAAATCACCATAAGGATCCTTATTTTCTATTCTGAGTTTATAATTTTCCTACATGTAGTTTATAATTCTCTTAGTTTATAATTCTCTCTCATGTAGTTTATAATGATCTCACATGTAGTTTATAAGTCTCTCTCATGTAGTTTATAATTCTCTCACTTGCAGTTTATAATTCTCTCACTTGTAGTTTAAAATTCTCTAGTTTATAATTCTCTCTCTTGTAGTTTATAATTCTCTCACTTGCAGTTTATAATTCTCTCACTTGTAGTTTATAATTCTATCACATGTAGTTTATAATTCTCTCTCTTGTAGTTTATAATTCTCTCACTTTTAGTTTATAATTCTCTCTCACTTGTAGTTAATAATTCTCTCACATGTAGTTTATAATTATCTTACTTTTAGTTTATAATTCTCTCTCACTTGTACTTAATACTTATCTCACATGTAGTTTATAATTCTCTCTCATGTAGTTTATAATTCTCTCTCTTGTAGTTTATAATTCTCTAACTTGTAGTTCATAATTCTCTCACATGTAGTTTATAATTCTCTCAATAGTTTATAATTCTCTTAGTTTATAATTATCTCAGTTTATAATTCTTTTACATGTATTTTATAATGTTCTTAGTTTATAATTCTCTCACATGTACTTCATAATGATCTCACTTGTAGTTTATAATTACTTTATGAGAGGAGAGTTCAGCTGTGAGAGTTTTAAAGTGTGTTTGGGATCCAGCCGTTTGAGTCACATGACCACATGTCTGTCCCCGCGCAGCAGAGAGCGAGGACGCCCTGAGGGACAGGCCGCCGGGGACGGGCAGCGCGGAGGACGCCCGAGTGGACCTGCAGGGGTCCGACCTATGGAAGAGGTTCCACGAGATCGGGACGGAGATGATCATCACCAAGGCCGGACGGTGAGGGACAGACAGAGGACAGAGGAGGACACATGGGAAACAAGAAGACATGTCCATGTAGAAGACATGAAGACATATCCATGGAGAAGACATGTCCATGTAGAAGACATAAAGATATGTACATGTAGAAGACATGTCCATGTATAACATAATAATACATGTCCATGTAGAAGACATGACAACATATCCATGTACAACATGAGAAGACATGTCTATGTAGAAGACAAGAAGACATGTCCATGTAGAAGACAAGAAGACATGTCCATGTAGAAGACAAGAAGACATGTCCATGTAGAACATAAGAAGACATGTCCATAAGAAGACATGTCCATGTAGAAAATAAGAAGACATGTCCATGTACAAGACATGTCTATGATGAAGACATGAAGACATGTCCATGTATAACATAAGAAGACATGTCCATGTAGAAGACAAGAAGACATGTCCATGTAGAAGAGAAAAAGACATGTCCATGATGAAGACATGTCCATTGTTCCCTCCAGTCGGATGTTCCCCGCCATGCGTGTGAAGATCACGGGTCTGGACCCCCACCAGCAGTACTACGTCGCCATGCAGATCCTCCCCGTGGACAACAAGCGCTACAGGTGAGATATCTATATATATATAGATATATATATAGATATATATCTATATATATTTTTTTATTCTTTGCTTTCATATAAATGTTGTATCCGTTGAAAGAAGACGACCCGATTACGACCCTGAGCTGTATGAAAGTCACCACTTTGATTCTTTCCCGTGACGTTCCAATGACCATGGGACTAACGTGTGTTTCGTTAGCTTGCGTCGCTCATAGCTGTAGCGTGAACGTCCTTGTGTGTCTCTGTTTGTGAAGGTACGTGTACCACAGCTCCAAGTGGATGGTAGCGGGGAACGCCGACTCCCCGGTGCCCCCCCGAGTGTACATCCACCCCGACTCCCCCGCCTCCGGAGAGACCTGGATGCGTCAGGTGGTCAGCTTCGACAAACTGAAACTGACCAACAACGAGCTGGACGACCAGGGACACGTAAGAAAATCACAGTGCTGAAAGATGAGGAGATGAGATGAGGAGATGAGATAAGGAGATGAGATGAGGAGATGAGAGATGTTATATCTGTAACATGGCGTCTGTAGTTTGAACCTGGAAAAGTAATTCTGTCTTTCCGATTCAGATCATTTTACACTCGATGCACAAGTACCAGCCGCGGGTCCACGTGATCCGCAAGGAGTGTGGAGAGGAGTTGTCCCCAGTGAGAGACATCCCCACTGGGGAGGGAACCCACACCTCCGCCTTCCCCGAGACCGTGTTCACCACCGTCACCGCCTATCAGAACCAACAGGTACTGCATGTCTGTGACCGTTAGCTGAGCATTAAAGGAGAACTTTAGCTGAGCATTGAAGGTGACCGTTAGCTGAGCATTAAAGGAGACCTTTAGCTGAGCATTAAAGGAGACCGTTAGCTGAGTATTAGCTGAGCATTGAAGGTGACCGTTAGCTGAGCATTGAAGGAGACCGTTAGCTGAGCATTAAAGGAGACCGTAAGCTGAGCATTGAAGGAGACCGTTAGCTGAGCATTAAAGGAGACCGTTAGCTGAGCATTAAAGGAGACGTTAGCTAAAGATTAAAGGAGACCGTTAGCTGAGCATTAAAATTTACCGTTAGCTGAGCAGTAAAGGAGACCGTTAGCTGAGCAGTAAAGGAGAACGTTAGCTGAACATTAAAGGAGACCGTTAGCCGAGCATTAAAGGAGACCATTAGCTGAGCATTAAAAGAGACGTTAACTGAACATTAAAATTGACCGTTAGCCGAACATTAAAGGAGACCGTTAGCTGAACATTAAAGGAGACCGTTAGCTAAGTATTAAAGGAGACCGTTAGCTGAGCATTGAAGGAGATCGTTAGCTGATCATTGAAGGAGACCGTTAGCTGAGCATTAAAGGAGACCGTTAGCTGAACATTAAAGGAGACCGTTAGCTGAGCATTAAAGGAGACCGTAAGCTGAGCATTGAATGAGACCGTTAACTGAGCATTGAAGGAGACCGTTAGCTGAGCATTGAAGGAGACCGTTAGCTGAGCATTAAAGGATACCGTTAGCTGAGCATTCAAAGAGACCATTAGCTGAACATTAAAGGATACCGTTAGCTGAACATTAAAGGAGACGTTAGCTGAGCATTAAAATTCACCGTTAGCTGAGCATTAAAGTAGACGTTAGCTAAACATTATAGGAGACCGTTAGCTGAGCCTTGGCCAACAACCATTGACGGCTGAACAAGGTGGTGATGCCTATAAAAGTCACCTTGGATGCGGGTCACAGATCTGGGCCTTAAACACCCCCCACAGCCCCACGGCGGCCCTGCAGACATTGACTAACATGCACACACACACACACACACACACACACACACACACACACACACAGCACCACACACATGTAAAGAAAACAAATGGCTGTAATATTAATATAGACATAATGTAGATGTACACATACAAACAGCACAGCTGGCACCAAACTGTTTGCATTTATGCATTCATTAATATATCTGGGAATTTAATGACACATTAAGTATCATCATCAACTCTGGAAGAACATTTATTTTTTTAATATTTATTTGTCTTATGTATTTTTTTTTTCAGATTACAAGGCTGAAAATCGACAGAAACCCTTTTGCCAAAGGTTTCAGAGACTCTGGCAGAAATCGGTGAGTTCAATTCAACCCCAGGGATCTTCACATTATCTACTGCATTATGGGTAATGTGGGATGCATGACTGCGTGACATTCTAGCTATGCTTGCGGTTTTTGTCAAAGCCATTTCAGTCAGATTTTATGGGGAGCAAAGCCTTTATTTATTTATTTGTTTTTTTCTGATGGAAAATGTGCAACAGCCTCCAATTAAATCTGAGCTAACTGGCAGAAAATAAATTGACTAAGCTCAACAGACGTGGCAGATATTATTCAGATTTCACCGTATTAAATGATGCATTTTAATTGCATCTCGCTAACTTTAAAGTCGCATTAAGCTCCCGGCCCGCGTAGCGGGAACAACCGGCGACTAAACTAACCGGAGCGCCCGGCTCCAGTCGGCCTCGCACACATCAACGGCAGAATAATAAAAATCAAGAGTGCCCTGAAGAACATCTGTCATTTCTAAACATATATAAACACAACATTAAAACAACACAGCAGTAAAACACCAACAGTCCTATAACACGACTCCCCGAGGCCTCGCCGAGAGTGAAAAGAGGACGGGAAGGAACGTGTGAGAGGATGAAGATAGAGGAACTCAAACCTGATAACCTGATACGAGTTGAACTCATGAAGGCCACAACATAACCTCCCTCACATATCACAGGGGAGGGAAGCAGTTTGCAAAGTAACTTCTGCTCTGATTGGCTGCCTCGGAGCCGCCGCTCAGCGCAGCTTGTCTAAATTATCACTGTGGCTACAACCCCCGCGGGGGGGGCGACTTTTATCCTCATGCTAACAAGGGGTAACAGAGCATTCGCATTACCCCACCACAGCAAACCCTCTGCCCCACCTAGAGGGGGAGGGGGAGTCCCACCTCGTAAATCCTAGCTGCGCTTCCTGCTCCTTCGTCCTGATTCGCCCGTAAAAGCCGTGTGAAAGCAATTACCTCCGTGCACCCAGCTCGCAGCAGCCAATCGCAACGTGCCGTTTATGCCCCTCATTACCTGCGGTCTCCATGGAGATGGCGAAAGAGGCCCCACGGGCGACTTGCGTAGCCGCCAGGTGGTTGGCGTAATGTGAGGCATGCTGGCAGAGCACGGCTGCAGCTGCATCGGGGGCTCAGGCGGGGCGTGGACTCAAGCCGGACGCCCCGACCACGGTCAGCAGAGACCCGGTTGGCGACGGTTTCTAGAGGTTCTGTGTGGTGTGAGCTTTGTTTCGAGTGTTTTCACTAAAGTACATCCTGGCTACACCCATTTAGAAATATACGAAACATTTTCAATTGTGTTGAATCTGTGATGTTGTCCATCCTGGGAGAGGGTCCCCCCTCTGCTGCGCTCCCCTGGGCTCTTGTTCTGCTCCCCATTAAAGTATTTCCGGTCCCCATTTGAGGGTCTCGGGACACAATGTCCTCTGTGAGCAGATCTCTGAAGCAGACTTTTGGGCTATACAAAATAAATTATATCGTCAAACCTCAGATTCAAGACCAGCAGTCCGGATTCCGTCGCGGTCTTGGAACTGTGGACCTCTTTTCGCTGGAGGGGTCCTGGGCATTTGCCCAACCGGTCTACATGTGCCTTGTGGACTTGGGGAAGGCTATGGACCGGGTCTCTCGGGGGTTTTGTGGGGGTATGGGGTTCTGGACTTGTTGCTCCAGGCTATCCGGTCTCTGTACCCTGCAGAAAGAGCTGTGCTCGTATCCCCGGCATTAAGTCAGACACGTTCCCGGTGGTGCTGGCCTTAGGCAGGTCGACAGGCGGATCAGCTGCAGCAGTAATTCTGTCTTTCTGGCCGGTCAACATTTGGATCTTCAAGGTTGCGGCTACAAGAGGCCAAAGTTAGGTTCCTTTGTAGGGTGGCCGGGCTCAGCTTGCAGGGCGAGGAGCTCGGACATCAGCTTCCCATCTGGGAGGAGTCTCCAGAAGACCCAGAACACGCTGGAGGGACTACATCTCCCCACTGGACTGGGAACGCCTCAGGATTGGCAAATGTTTCGGGGAGAGGCAAGTCTGGGTCAGCCTCCTTGGCCTCCTGCCAACCCGACCGGATTCCGGATAAGCAGCAGACAATGGACGTCTGGATGAAGGGACGATGCGGTACCCCCTCGTGAGAGGGAACCACTCGGTCAGCCACGAACGCAACGCTGCGAATCGCCGCTCTCCACAGCCTCAGGAGCCGTGACGCTCTCCCTCACAGGCGGCCACGTCTCTCACATCTGTTAGGACTTGAAGAACATATTTTAGTGCCGGTCAGCTTTGAAGAAATTGCAAGACAAGAGTGTCCAGTAAAGTTGATGTGTGTGTTAACATGTGTGTGTCCTACAGGATGGGTCTGGAGGCGTTGGTGGAGTCGTATGCATTCTGGCGTCCATCCCTTCGGACACTCACATTTGAGGACATCCCTGGTCTTACCAAGCAAGGTAGAGTCAACTCAAGAGTTTTCTGGGTCTTGAGAATACATTGAGTCGTCCAGCCTTTGCCTCCCTCTCTCCGTCCAACCGCCAACCAAAGAGCTTCTGCTCAAACGTTATTTGCCGAGCCAGAACTGTACCAGTCATCATAGGTCATGTTTTGGTGTCCCATCCAACATCCCTGATAATGCTGACGATGATACCTTAACTCATATGAAAATACCAAGTACTGCTTCAATACCTGTGCACTATTAAAGGTAGTAGAGTTGAACCCCTCACTGTCAGAACCGCACGGTTGAGCGTTACCTCCCGTCTTTATCCAACCAGATGTCGGTTTCACTTTCTACCGTTCTCATTCTGTTTCTCAGGGATCCCAGGAGCTCACGCTGCTCTCGGAGGGTCCTCTCACCTCCTCTCCACGTCCCCGTGCTCCTCGCCGTTCCAGGTGTGCCCTCTCAGCCCGCCTGACTACACCTGCGGCCGACCCACGCACCATCTCCATCGCTATAGCAACCCCACGGAGCCGTTCCCGCCTCCCAGAGGTCCGTCTGCGTACGATGCAGAAGGATTCTGTGCTCTGCCTCTTCCCGCCTCCCAGCTCGGCTACTTATCCTCCGCCACCGCTCAGGGCTACGCCGGGCTCCGCCTCCACTCGCCGCCGTACGGCCTGTACAGCTACGCGTTCCCTCCCTCGCCGCGCCTCGCAGCCAGCCCTGATAAAATGTCCGCCGCTGCCAATCATCAGAGCGCCTTCCTCGGCTCGTCTCCCAGCGGGACGCTCACGGACAGTCTGGGTGTCCTCAGCGGTGGACACCAGGGCTTCTTGTTTAACTCGAGGACTTTGGGACTGGCAGGTAGCCACCCGGGAAGTGGAGCCTCACAAGTCACCGCCCACATGGGCTGAACTGGACTCCAGACATCTAGGGTTGTCAAGAAAAACCCAGAGACACCCTGTAATGGGTGCATGTTTGTTTTTGTTCTGAAAGTTCTACGAATGAATCTTGATGTGCTGAACACGCATCCGGCTGAACTGAGGACAAACGAAGAGGACGGACAGATGTGGCCGTGGCCTCCGTGGACACACGCCGGTTACTCCTTCACCTGGAGGTTCTTACCAAGCTCGTATCGCTCCGGTCCGTCCTCCAGGAGGTGCAGCTGCAGCGACAGTCAAAGGAGAGGCTTCCTGCATGTGTGGATAAGGAGTCAAACAATGTAACCCAGAGCCCGAACTCTGGACTCAGGAGGAACTGGGCTGGCCCAGACCCCCATCAAGCACTCAGCTGGCTGGACGCCCTGAAGCACAACCCATGACACTCGGTGCCGTGTGGCCTCCTCTGGACGGGGCGCCTGAACACAACCTTCAGGTTACCTTATACCACACATGGTGTTCTCCATGGCATCGACAGCGAGTGAGCTACAGACGGGCGTTCACCAATAAAAGCATGAACCACGCTCCGGGAGCCGGTCACACAGTGACACCAAGGTCACCAGAGAGCGGGGGAGGGGCCGATAGGAACCGGCCCGGTTAACGCTGTGCTGAAGGATGGTTCATCTTCATTCAGCTTTGGGTTTCAGGCTGAAGAACATGTCTGTGAGGCTGCACATGGAGGCAGGTGGTAGGAGCCGTGTGTAGACACAGGGCCGCGTGACCCTATGACCTTTGACTCTGAAGCACCTGTCGTGCTCTTTGGACCGGGTCAGGGACGCCGACCCTGAACCTGACCGGAGCGCTTTGCTCACACTATATCAGCCCTTAGTCTGAGGACATGTCCTGTGACCTTCATGAGCCAAATAAAAGATATATATTCATGTTAATGTCATCAATATCTTCATCATTTAACCAATTTAATTTATTTGTATCAAGGTGTGTGTGTGTGTGTGTGTGTTCTTTCCACATATCTGTATATCAATCAAGTCATTACAATGCTTAGATTTAAAAAAGACGTGGTTCAAACAGACGATGAGTCATGGGAGAGGAGGAGGAGGCGTCTGTGTGATACAAGACCTGTCCAAGCTTTGTATTCCAGAGACATGAACATGAAACAACACGGCACACACACAGACACACACACACACACACACACACACACACACACCATCAGTGTCTTCATTGTGCAACGGCCGTGCCGACTCAGCAGTGTGTGGGCGAGTGTAACAACACCCTGCACCCTGCTGAGCGTCACATGGTGTCGGCTCCTCAGTCCTCGATTCTGTTTAAAGTTCTCCACTTCACGACTTCATCCCGTTTCCTCACCCCCCCCCCCACACACACACACACACACACACCCACCCTTGTCACCTCCTGTCACCTGAAGGTGAGAGGTGTTGACGAGAGGAGCACATGTGAGGGGGAGGGGTGAGGAGGGGGGGGGAGCTTATTATAGAACCCAGGAATGATTGGCTTGTTGCTTCTGAGTGACAGCAGACAGGGTGCATCCATACCACACACAGACACCCACACACACCCACACACACACACACACACACACACACACACACACACACACACACACACAGACACACACACGCAGTATAATATACACACTAATGGCTGAATGTCCTTTTTCCTGTCAAGTTGCTATAAGCTTTTCCATGACTTGGAGAGGAAATATAAAATCCAATGTGCAGAATATATAAATATATATGAATATAAATATAAATATACAATCACACAGTCCAGTGATTCTGGGTTTATTTGGGGACATCAACACCTGGTTGTACAGAAGTAAACCAGCGTCCTGGAGGAGGAGGGAGGAGGGGGAGGAGGGGGAGGAGGTATTCAGCAGAGAGCAGCAGTAAGAGAGTGTGGCTAAGATTAGTAAAATAAGGTCAATATAGTTATCAGAGTCATTGATGTAACTGTAACACAACCTCATAAACTCACTGGTTCAGAG
>CM070101.1:1745000-1787500 GCA_036178185.1 Liparis tanakae | reverse complement strand
TTGACTTCCTGCAGGTTGTTGTGTCCGTAAGGCTGGAGGACGAGTTCAGGCCGAGCGCCTGATACTCATGCTGAGACACACTTAGCACACTTAGCATGCTTAGCACACTTAGCACACTTAGCACACTTAGCATGCTTAGCACACTTGGCACACTTAGCACGATGCTACCAGCGTAGCGCTCCCTGCCTCCAGCCTCCTGCTGACGGATGTAATCGTGTTCTGAGCAGCAGCGGCGCTACGTTCCCACGACCGAGCCGCTGCAGGATACGACACGCCGTCCGCACGCCAATGTAGCGTGAGCTCCTCCCCCTGAAGGCTCGTACTGCGGACACCACGGAGTGTGTGTGTGTGTGTGTGTGTGTGTGTGTGTGTGTGTTCAGGATATCCCCTCCCACGGCTGCTATTACCCACACCTTTACATCTGGTTTAGACACATGACCAAATAAACACCACTCACACCCCATCACAGTCCACACACACACGCACACACACACCTACACACACACACCTACACACACTCACACACACACATACTACCACACTCACACCCCATCACAGTCCACACATGCACACATACAATCACACATACTCACACACTCACACCCCATCACAGTCCACACACACACACACACACACACACACACACACACACACACACACACACACACACACACACACACACACACACACACACACAAGGCCTTGTGTCTATAATTGAAATAAAATGAGCGAGGCTACGACCCGGTGCTTCTGGTGATGCTCTATTAACCAGAAGAGTTACAGCCTCTCTCTCTCCCACTCTCTCTCTCTCTCTCTCCCTCTCTCTCTCCCCCTCTCTCTCTTTTTCTCTGATATTCCCACCACTGTTAATACATCTTCTCATGTGCTTTTACTTTTCTGACATTTTATTAATGGTTATTTAGCATATATTAGAAATATGTCTCTGTCTTTTGGGGACAGGAGCTGCATGTCTTATGAACCCTCACTTCAGGGTGGTGCACTGCAGGGTGGTGTACTGCAGGGTGGTGCACTTCAGGGTGGTGCACTGCAGGGTGGTGTACTGCAGGGTGGTGCACTGCAGGGTGGTGCACTGTGATATCAGCATATACTGTTAAATAATAAAGCCAACGGAAAAGACTTGCATGCTTCCTCTGTAGAGAAACACGATACATAAAGACAACATGGCCTCTATTGTTCATCTGGTCACATGGCCTCTATTGTTCATCTGGTCACATGACATCTATTGTTCTTCTGGTCACATGACGTCTATTGTTCATCTGGTCACATGACATCTATTGTTCATCTGGTCACATGACATCTATTGTTCATCTGGTCTCATGACATCTATTGTTCATCTGGTCACATGACATCTATTGTTCACCTGGTCACATGACATCTATTGTTCATCTGGTCACATGATATCTATTGTTCTCCTGACGTCTTTATACCAGAGGTCCAGAGGTCCAGATGTCTCCAGAACTCTTCCTGGGCCCAGAGGTTCTAACTGAGGCGTCTGGGGATCAAAAGGGGGCTGAGCATAAACCCCCACACACACACATGGAGGCCCTCCTAGCCTCCTGGTGCTCGGCGGCCCTGATGTCCATGTCTGTCAGCAGCCCCCCCCCCCTACACCCTACACCCCCCCCACACACACACACACACACAAACACACACCACACCACCAGCACCCCGGGCAGAGGGCCGATAGTCAAAATAGATTTATCTGGAGGCAAACATCTACAGGGGGGGGGGGGGGGGGAGGAGGAAGCAGGAGACAGAAACAGGAAACGCACGTCGACATCGAGGCAGGTGAACACTCAAGAGAGAGAGAGGGAGAGAGAGAGAGAGAGAGAGAGAGAGAGAGAGGCTGCAGCTCATTGAGACATTTCAAAGACAGCGAGGAGGAAACAAAGAGGAAATGAGAGAAGGTTCATCAGTGAGTGTGAGAGTGTGAGTGTGTGTGTGTGTGAGAGTGAGAGAGTGTGTGTGTGTGAGAGTGTGAGTGTGTGTGTGAGTGTGTGTGTGTGAGTGTGTGTGTGTGTGTGTGTTTGTGTGAGAGTGTGAGTGTGTGTGTTTGAGAGTGAGAGAGTGTGTGTGTGTAAGAGTGAGTGTGTGTGTGTGTGTGAGTGTGTGTGTGTGTTCATCACCAGAACCTCTGGTCCTCTTCAGGGTCTTCAGATCTTCCTCGTGGGCTCTGTAGGGAGCTGATGACCACAACCTCTTCATCTCGCCCCCCCTCTGTAATCTATAAGTACACACACACACACACACACACACACACACACACACACACACACACACACACACACACTCACACACCACTGTCTGTGTGATGGTTTCATGAGTCAACAGGGATGTGAGGGGAGTCTGAGGTGAAGGTCGCGACCCTGACCCTCCTCCTCTTCCTCCTCCTCCTCTTCCTCTCCCTCTCCCCCTGTTGCTCGTCCATCTCAACACGTTCCTCCCTCTCACTCCTCTTCCTGCAAGAGCCCGGTGTATCGCTGTAACCTCCACACAGGAGATAAGGGCTGCGTGTGTGTGTGTGTGTGCGTGTGTGTGCGTGTGTGTGTAATGAATGAGACGCTTTCATTCACACTGCGTCGTTACCATGGTAACAGCTGCCACTCATTCACAATTCTCCTTTCTCTAATCTCTGAATGACCTCATCCACTGAGACAACTACACCTCCTGCTCCACCCGAGGGACATCAGAGTGGACTGGTCTTCTCCACCCTAAACTGGTCCTCTCCACCCTGTACTGGTCCTCTCCACCCTAAACTGGTCCTCTCCACCCTGGACTGGTCCTCTCCACCCTAAACTGGTCTTCTCCACCCTAAACTGGTCCTCTCCACCCTGGACTGGTCCTCTCCACCCTAAACTGGTCCTCTCCACCCTGGACTGGTCCTCTCCACCCTAAACTGGTCCTCTCCACCCTGGACTGGTCTTCTCTGCAGCCCGGTGGCTGCAGCAGGTTATTTATGAGCGGCGGCGGGTGGAGGCGGCCGCTCCGCCTTATTAGTGAGATTTAGAGGGTGCAGGACAGACTCCTGAGGGGGAAACGCTCCTCTAAACACCATCAGCTGCTCAGCAGGTCACAGCCACAGGACTGGGACACGAGCCCCCGGACCCAGAGGAGGACCACGGGCCCACGGGGTTCAACAGATCGCGGTCCTGGTCTCGGTCCTGGTCTCGGTCCTGGTCTCGGTCCTGGTCTCGGTGCTTCATCAGAGCCTCTGTAGGGAGGATGTGGATGGGAACCTCTTTATCTACTGAGCACATCAGAGACCAGAACCAGAGACCACATGGATGAAAGACTGTGCGCAGTATAAAGGGTGACCACTAGGGGGCAGCAGTTGCAGTACAAAGGGTGACCACTAGGGGGCAGCAGTCGGTGTAGACGTCGGGCGACTGAACAAAGTTTGGTAAAAGTTGGAAATATATTCACAGATCGGGACGGTCCTGTGTGTTGGTCGGTTGTCATGGCAACCGACCAACACACAGGACCGTGTTCTCTCGGCTCCTGAAATGCGATGCTCAACGTTTTGGTGGTGACACCACCTACTCAGACTGGTTAACACCACCTACTCAGACTGGTTAACACCACCTACTCAGACTGGTGAACACCGCGTCTCCCTGCTGCTGTCATCGTGCTGTGAGTCGGGTGGAGGCGGAGGAGAAGGACCAGGCGTCATCTGTCTCCGTCACGCCCTTCAGATCTAATCGGTTGAAGCCGGCGGCGGCGCTTGTCCGTCATGTCCTGGTGTTGTTGGACACGCAGACACCGATAGTCACACAGTGAGGATCTGGAGGTCACACACACACACACACTCACACTGTGTGTGAGTGTGTGTGTGTGTGTGTGTGTGTGTGTGTGTGTGTGTGTGATTGTCTGAGAAGAGAGGGAGACGAGAGGGAGACGAGAGGGAGAAGCGAGGGGTAGAGAGGGAGAAGAGAGGGAGAAGCGAGGGGTAGAGAGGGAGAAGAGAGGGAGAAGCGAGGGGTAGAGAGGGAGAAGAGAGGGAGAAGCGAGGGGTAGAGAGGGAGAAGAGCCGCTCCATCGCCATCGGCTCTGACGGAGCTGGTATCTCCAGATAAAGTGCTCTGCTTATTCTCCACACGGCGGGAGGACACATGCCTGCTGCCCGACGTGGCCCTGGGAGTGTGTGTGATGTGTGTGTGTGTGTGTGTGTGTGTGTGTGTGTGTGTGTGTGTGTGTGTGTGTGTGTGTGTGATGTGTGTCGGCCGAGCTCCGGTTGTGGTTCCTGTGGTTCTCCTGCTGAGGCCCATGATGGCTAATGGGCCGATTAGTTAGTTTAGTTTAGAGGTCATGTGATCAGATGAACAATAGATGTCATGTGATCAGATGAACAATAGATGTCATGTGACCAGATGAACAATAGATGTCATGTGACCAGATGAACAATAGATGTCATGTGACCAGATGAACAATAGACGCCACTGTGACCAGATGAACAATAGATGTCATGTGACTAGGTGAACAATAGATGTCATGTGACCAGATGAACAATAGATGTCATGTGACCAGATGAACAATAGATGTCATGTGACCAGATGAACAATAGATGTCATGTGACCAGATGAACAATAGATGTCATGTGACCAGATGAACAATAGATGTCATGTGACTAGGTGAACAATAGATGTCATGTGACCAGGTGAACAATAGATGTCATGTGACCAGGTAAACAATAGATGTCATGTGACCAGGTGAACAATAGATGTCATGTGACCAGTCCAATGGACATGTGGTGCAGACCCTCCTGGTCTCAGGACCATGCTGATTCTCATTCTCTCTGCGTTGTGCCCTTGGCGGGTCGGGCTGTGCATGAAGGCGTCTGCATGTGAAGGTCCACGAGGTTCTCCCTATAACATTCCACTAGCCTCCTTCTAGAGGTCAAAGGTCAGGGTCAACTGACCTGCTGCTGGCTGCTACTTCAGCCAATCATCAATCAGCTGCTATGGGCAGGCTGCAGCTCTCAAGTCTGTCAGCGGCTGGCTGAAGGGGCCCGAGAGTGTGTGAGAGTGTGTGTGAGTGTGTGCGCCCCCCCCCCCGGCTCCTCTTTAAAGCCGTCTTATCCAAACAGGAAGTCGGCCTCTGGCCTGCAGCCGTCGGCTCAGCGGTGCAGATTTCATTAGTCACAGCAAACAGGTAATTACCCGCGTCAGCGCACCTGTAAAACTTAACTGTGTGTCAATCTTGCACAATGACACACATACATGTGGGTGGGATGGTGTGTGTGTGTGTGTGTGTGTGTGTGTGTGTGTGTGTGTGTGTGTGTGAATCTGTAAAACCCGTAAGTCTTTACACTGTTCATAAGAGGATCCTTCATGGCCCGCGGTGAAAGAAACACCCGCGCCCCGACGCCCATGACTCGCGTCACATGACCAGCCCCCCCCCCCCCCCCCCCCTCCCTCCCACCCCCTGTCCTGGTTCCTCCTGACCCCTCTGGTTAAAGGTGGATGCTAACTAAGATGGCGTTAGGGTGGAGCTCCATCCATATGCCTTCTTCTCTCGACACCGATCCACTGCTGACATGGACCCTCCTGGAGGACTAGAGGAAGGAGGACTAGAGGACTAGGGGACTGGAGGACTAGAGGAAGGAGGACTCCAGCTGGTCTCCCCCCTCCCCCCCTGTAGGGTTGACCCTGTGGCTGCCAGGAGGTCCCGGTCTCTTCTCGGTTCCCTCTGCGTTTGTTGGAGCAGCGACGCTCATGAATCCGACGCTCATTAATCTGTATCTTGAGTCTCATGAAACTCGTGGTTCTGAGACGTTGAACCTGAACGGCTGAGAGAAGGAAGTGTTGAGACACGATGAAGACGAGGAGGACCGGAGGGTTTGAGGAGAGGGCACGTCTCATCACCTTACTGCAAGCTACGAGAACCTGCATCCGGCCCTGTGAACAGAGCTGGAGATATACCCCCCCCACACACACACACACACACACACACACACTGAGACTACACCCGGACCCCGGGCCCCGGACCCCCGCCCGCAGCCTCTCTGTACCGATGTTGTGATTGTATCAGATGTGGAGCAGAAGAAATCTTGGAGTCTGGGGGATGTGTGAATGTGTAATGTGGAACCGCAAAGACAATGTCACACACACACACACACACACACACACACACACACACACACACACACACACACACACACACACACACACTCTCTCTGTAGGGAGTGGAACTCTAGCTCCCTGAACTCCTTTCATCTTCCTGAAGGTGGAAGTGAATGCAGCGTTTCCTGGAGTCACAGTGAGAGTCAGAACTCTGCATCCTCTGAAACTGCTGCCCGCTGACAGTGTGTGTGTGTGTGTGTGTGTGTGTGTGTGTGTGTGTGGGGGGGGGGGGTCTTCACATGGTTCAAAGGCTCAGAGTGTTGAGGTTTGCTAAAATGTATGATCTGAGGCTTTATGTTCAACTCATCACATTTTGAACGATTGCATTAGCCCAAATGTAACCTGTATGAAGGTCAGATGTAACCTGTGTGAAGGTCAGATGTAACCTGTATGAAGGTCAGATGTAACCTGTGTGAAGGTCAGATGTAACCTGTATGAAGGTCAGATGTAACCTGTATGAAGGTCAGATGTAACCTGTGTGAAGGTCAGATGTAACCTGTGTGAAGGTCAGATGTAACTTGTGTGAAGGTCAGATGTAACCTGTATGAAGGTCAGTGTGTGTAGTGTGTTGGGCTGTGTTAGTGCGTGTAGTGTATGTGTAGTGTGTGTTAGTCTGTGTTAATGTGGGTAGTATTATATAACATACATTAACCCCCCCCCCCCCCGTTGCTCTCCCTGTATACGTTGAGTCATGCGTGTGGTCTCCTTGTCTCCTTGTCTCCTTGTCTCCTTCCTCTTCCTGTGTAGGAGGAGGTATAGCCGGTTTCCTTTGGCTCTAACTCCTCTGTTGTGACTACATTACAGCCCCCCCCCCCTCTCAGGCCCAGACCCCCGAGGTCCTGCTGAGACGACAAATAAACTCAACTGAATGGAATATTAATGAAAGTGTCAAAGGAACATCTACAGAGCCTCAACATCTGCAGAGCCTCAACATCTGCAGAGCCTCAACACGCTGCAGAGCCTCAACACGCTGCAGAGCCTCAACACGCTGCAGAGCCTCAACATCTGCAGAGCCTCAACACGCTGCAGAGCCTCAACATCTGCAGAGCCTCAACACGCTTCAGAGCCTCAACACGCTGCAGAGCCTCAAAACACGCTGCAGAGCCTCAACACGCTGCAGAGCCTCAACATCTGCAGAGCCTGAACACGCTGCAGAGCCTCAACATCTGCAGAGCCTCAACACGCTGCAGAGCCTCAACACGCTGCAGAGCCTCAACATCTGCAGAGCCTCAACACGCTGCAGAGCCTCAACATCTGCAGAGCCTCAACATCTGCAGAGCCTCAACATCTGCAGAGCCTCAACACGCTGCAGAGCCTCAACATCTGCAGAGCCTCAACATCTGCAGAGCCTCAACATCTGCAGAGCCTCAACACGCTGCAGAGCCTCAACACGCTGCAGAGCCTGGTAAGGTGGTCCAGTGGTCCAGTGGTCAGGTGGTGCGCGTGTCACTTCCTGTCCCCGCGAGGCTCCGGTTCCGTCCCGGTCCACTGCCGGTCTGCTGTGCAGCTTTGGCCCCGCCGGTCTCACCTGATCCGGTCCTGGTTCTTTCCCGGTTCTTTCCGTGCTTGTTAACGTGCAGGATTCCTCTGGACCCATAAAGCCAGAGCAGGTAACGCGATCCGGCCGGCAGCTGCTGCAGGGATCAGCTGGCCACGCAGAAACGTGAAGCCACACATACGCTTACGGTACAGGCAGTAAAAAGGACGACTCCGTGTCCTCGCTTCTCTTCCTGTGTGGCCCCGAGGACCCGCCGGGCCCCGGGGAGCCGTACATGGACCCCTCCAGATACTCACTACTCCTCCATCTCCACGGAGACGGACATGTCTGGGTCCATGGGTTCTGGTTCTGGGTCTGGTTCTTCTTCTTCTTCTTCTTCTTCTAGTTCTCTCCGTATACTAATAACTCTGGAAGGCCGTTTTCTCTTTTACAGGAACAGCATCTCATGAAATGGTTGATTTCATTGTGTGAGTGTTTTGAATTAACTTTATTGAAGCTTGAGGTCGTGACGAGCGTCCCCTGCAGCACATGGCCGCTAGATTTACACCTCGGCCCTTTAAGACACCTCCAGACCCAGATGGCCATTAGCTGCTCTCTGCTGGGGGGTGTCTCCTGTCCACAAGTCCACAAGTCCACAAGTCCACAAGTCCACAGGTCCACAAGTCTACAACTCCACAAGTCCACAAGTCCACAGGTCCACAAGTCCACAGGTCCACAGGTCCACAGGTCCACAGGTCCACAAGTCCACAAGTCCACAGGTCCACAGGTCCACAAGTCCACAAGTCCACAGGTCCACAAGTCCACAAGTCCACAGGTCCACAAGTCCACAAGTCCACAGGTCCACAAGTCTACAACTCCACAAGTCCACAGGTCCACAAGTCCACAGGTCCACAAGTCTCTATGGTACACAAGTCTCTATGGTCCCTCTAGTATCTCTAGTCCCTCTAGTCTCTCTAGTCCCTCTAGTCTTTATCTAGTCTCTCTCTAGTCCCTCTAGTCTCTCTCTAGTCTCTCTAGTCCCTCTAGTCTCTCTCTAGTCCCTCTAGTCTCTCTCTAGACCCTCTAGTCTCTCTCTAGTCCCTCTAGTCTCTCTCTAGTCCCTCTAGTCTCTCTCTAGTCCCTGTAGTCTCTCTCTAGTCTCTCTAGTCTCTCTCTAGTCCCTCTAGTCTCTCTCTAGTCCCTCTAGTCTCTCTCTAGTCCCTCTAGTCTCTCTCTAGTCCCTGTAGTCTCTCTCTAGTCTCTCTCCCTTGAGGCTGAACCTTGGAGAGCTTGAAGGTCCATATTTTCCTCCATGTGATCACATCAAACCCACACTGAGCACATCAAGCACACACACACATGAACACACACACAGACACACACACAAACACACACACACACATGAACACACACACACACACACATGAGCACACACACACACAGTGTCAGTATGAGCCTTTAACCAAAGAATGGGCGGCTGACAACCACGATCAAGACACACATGACAGAGAAACACACACACACATGTAGAGCGTGTCAACACGCACAAACGCACACACACACACACACACACACACACACACACACGCACACACACACACTCTTACAGCAACATGCAAAGATCCAAGAAATGGATCCTGCAGACCAACAGACTCAGAACACAAAAACTCTCAATTAATTAAAACCACATTCCCCCCCCCCCCCCCCCCCCCCCCCGCACACACACACACACACATCCATTAGTCTGGTGTGTTGGACCCGAGCCGCGGCCCAGAGTGTTTTTTCATGGCTCCATCATTACATCAATAAGTCTTCACATTAATCTCTCCGGCTGCTGCAGCGAGCAGCCGGAGAGCAGGCCGCCGCCTCACGGCCACGAGCGGCCCGGTGAGGCTCGGTGAGGCCCGATGAGGCCCGGTGAGGCCCGATGAGGCCCGGTGAGGCCCGATGAGGCTTGGTGAGGCCCGGTGAGACTCAGTGAGGCTCGGTGAGGCCCGATGAGGCTTGGTGAGGCCCGGTGAGACTCAGTGAGGCTCTGTGTCCATGTGACACCATGTGACCGCGTGGGACTGGAGCCATGAAGACGTTTGTCTTTTCTTTAATGTCTTCATGTCTTCATGACGATCTCTCCAGAAACATCTTAAATTCCGTCCCGGGATCCGGAGCTCTTTGATTGAGCGTCGTATAAAACGTTCCAGTCCGCCGGCCAGAGGACGTCCGGAGGGTCTCCAACCGCCGGCTGCTGAAAGGCCGTTAAGTCCGTCTCATTTATCACAAAGACTCAATCCTGTTGTGGTGGTGGATACCGCTGCAGCCATGAGGGACACATGTGTGTGTGTGTGAGTGAGTGTGTGTGAGTGTGTGTGTGTGTGTGTGTGTGTGAGCACTCATTAGTGAAAGCCTCTGCAGACTAGCTCCAGTTTCAGTAGTAAACGCTGCTTTGAACTTTTAATGGAGCCTGAAACTAAAGCCTCACGAACACAGAGCTGCAGACGGAGGAAAGAAGAGAGATTTTAAATGGAATTTAATTTCAGTTTAAAACCGAAGACGAGAAATAAATTTAAAAGTCATTAGCTCGGTAATCATGAGCCACGGCGCTGCTACTGGGATAACACGTGAATACTAATGAGGGACGACATGCGAGCAACAGCATGGAGCGGCTAACAGACACGCCGTGTAGCTAACGGACACGCCGTGTGGCTAACGGACACGCCGTGTGGCTAACGGACACGCCGTGTAGCTAACGGACACGCCATGTAGCTAACGGACACGCCTTGTGGCTAACGGACACGCCGTGTGGCTAACGAACAAAACGTGTGGCTAACGAACAAAACGTGTAGCTAACGGATACGCCGTGTGGCTAACGGACAAAATGTTTAGCTAACGGACACGCCGTGTGGCTAACGGACAAAACGTGTAGCTAACGGACACGCCGTGTGGCTAACGGACACCCCGTGTCATTTGCAAGTGCCTTCATCATTTCAAGTGTTTGAAATAAAGAAAAATATATGTTCTTCCGTTCTGTTCTCAAATGTCATAAATAAATAAAAAAAGGTTGAATCATACTTTGGTTATAATAATCTTTTACATTTCATGGAGAAATTGCATTTCATTTTTCTAATAAAAATATGCACTATTGTTTATCTTCATGCAAAGTAGTATTTATTTAAATAATTAAACTTAAAGTTGAGAAGTAAGTTTATTTTATTTTGACACAATCTTTTCTTCTGTTTTATGATTATAACTGTTCCTTTAAATATATTCTATGGTTACCACTGAGGCGTAAACATTAAATCATTATAGACTTTCACACAGTTCAACGAAATTAAGACATTTCACCAACACACAAATACAGTTAGCCTACTCTTTTACGTAAACACAACGACGTACAGAAACGTGTAAATGTGTAACCTGCAGGCCGGACCGACCGCGACATGCACATGTGCATATGTCTTCCTCTGCTGCCACCTAGTGGCCAGACACAGGTACTGACGGACCGCCTGTACTCTAAACTTCGTCCCCAGTGGACTGGTGGAGGACCATCAGTCTTCCATCTCGATGATGACGTCATCAGTTTGGGGGCTCGGTCTTTCTTGCCGATGACACAAAGAGAAGACGAACTCCAGATTACAAAGAAACAAACTTTATTTAAAGGCTGAACGTGTAACACATGCCGGTGAGGAGGCAGCGCGTGAGGAGAGAGGAGACGGGAAGCAAGGAAACGACAAGGAAGGTAAGGAGTGAGGTGTGGACGCTTAGAGGTCACAGAGGTCACAGAGACCTCCTGTCCCTCACTTCAGGTTTCACCTCAAGATGTGGCATAACAATAAAACAACTAAATACTTGTTGATGACATCATACTTAAAGAGAACAAATGACCAACGGGAACCAGCTGCTGCCTAGCAACCTGCAGACTCAGGACCAGGACAGAGACCAGGACTTGGACTAGGACCTTCGTAACCCCCCAATAAGCTCCTCCCCTCATAAGCTCCTCCCCCTGACGACAGCTGGGTGCCGTTCCCTCACAAACGGCATTTAGATCCACATCAAATATACAAAACATGTTAGCGTGTTTAAACGACAAAACAACAACGTCATGTGAGCTGCTGCTGCCCCCCCCACAGGCAAAGGGACCCCCTCCCCCCCCTCCTTTGTCCCCATCCCTCAGTTCTCTCATCAGTCCTTTGAGACGGATGTCTCCACCAATCCGCTCGTTAAATCTCCAAATGCAAACCAGCGAGGCCCCGCCTCTAGGGGGAGGAGTCTGTCTCGGGGGTCTTGGGAGTCGTCTCCTCGGCGGCGGTCTCGCCGGAGACCCCGGGGTCCCGGGTCTCTGCTCCGTTGCTCAAGGACATCTTCTCCAGAGCTGCAACACACATTCAGGCGCGTGAGGCGAGGATCTCTGATGCGAGACCAGAACCAGCAGCGCCCCCCCCCCCCCCCCCCGACCCGGCCCCCACGTACCCTGCAGTGACGCCGAGCCGCCGCCGTCCAGCTCGTCCAGGTACAGGCGGTACCGGTGGCCGCAGTCGTCTTCATATTCCACGTTCTCGTCATCGCTGTCCACCTCCGGAGCCACGTACACAACCTCGAACTCTATCTGCCCCCGCTGGAGGGGGGGGGAGAGAGAGAGAGAGAGAGAGAGAGAGAGAGAGAGAGAGAGAGAGAGAGAGAGAGAGACAAAGAGAGTGAGTGTGTGTGTGTGTCTCTGTGTATCTGTGTGTGTGTCTCTGTGTATCTGTGTGTGTGTGTCTCTGTGTATCTGTCTGTGTGTGTGTGTGTGTCTCTCTGTGTGTGTGTCTCTCTGTGTCTCTGTGTGTGTGTGTCTCTCTGTGTGTGTGTGTCTCTGTGTCTCTCTGTGTGTGTGTGTGTGTGTGTGTCTCTGTGTCTGTGTGTGTGTGTGTGTGTGTGTGTGTGTGTGTGTCTCTCTGTGTGTGTGTTTGTGTGTCTCTGTGTGTGTGTGTGTGTGTGTGTGTGTGTGTGTGTGTTTGTACCTGCTGGGACAGGATGGTGACGGCCTCCTTGTGCTTGGCGTCCCTCAGGTTGATGCTGTTGACGGCGAGCACGGCGTCCCCGACGTGGAGCCCTGCACAGCGGTCTGCAGGCTGGCCCGGGTGGATCTCTGAGATCAGGATGGGGACGCCGTGCTCCTTCCCGCCCTGCACACACACACACACACACACACACACACACACACACACACACACACACACACACACACACACACACACACACACACACACACACACACACACACACACACACACACACACACACACACACACACACACACACACACACACACACACACACACACACACACACTCACTGAGGGCTGCTGATTGGCTAACAGCCTGCTGCACACGCTGCATTACTGGGTACTTTACTTCATACGTTTTATACAGGTACTTAGGTTAGTTAGAGGTACGTAGGGTTAGTTAGTTAGAGGTACTTTGAGTTAGTTAGTTAGAGGTAGTTAGGGTTAGTTAGTTACAGGAACTTAGGGTTAGATAGAGGCACTTAGGGTTAGTTAGTTACATGTATTTAGGGTTAGTTAGAGGTATGTAGAGTTAGTTAGTTAGGTACGTAGACCATCTACAGACAGCGTGGACTAACCCTCCTCTGGTATCCATCAGTCTAACATGCTACAGAGGAGACAGCAGGACTAAGGAGTCCGGTCCCTCAACAACAACAACAACAACAACAACAACAACAGCAGCAGCAGCAGCGCCCCCTGCTGGCGACGAGGGGTCAGGCCTCCAGGAAGCCTTCTTACTGTGATGGAGATGCCCAGCCCCTCGTGGTCCTCCTTCAGCAGCACCACCTTCCTGATGGGGCCCACGCCCTGGCTCTTCTTCAGCATGTCGGGGCGCTGGAAGCACAGGACACACGAGATACGTCAGACATGTGAGACACGCCGGCGGCGGATCAGAGGACGCGTTGCCGTGGCGACGCTCGGTCACACCCACATGGCCCACTGGGGACATGAGAGGCTTCTTGGGGTCGTTGCGCCCCCTACAGGCCCGGATGACCGTCTTGTGGCGGTGGAGGTGGATCTCGGCCTCCAGCTGGTTCCACAGCTTGTCGTGGGCGGGGCCTTTCATGTCGCGGCCCAGCAGCTGGATCTGCTGAACCCTGGAGGACCAATCAGAACATCACGCCGTCAACATCACCACGACAACACGCCGCTCGTGCAGTTCTGCTCTGACCCCCAGTCAGCGCTGCTGGCCGTCGGCCGGCTCTCACCTGCCGGCCAGCTCCTTGTCCAGGTACTTGGCGGCCAGCCGGGCGCCGTACACCTCGGCCTGCAGCACCGCCATGTGTCTGCGCAGAGCCTCGTTCTCCTTCCGGAAGAGCTTCACCTCCGCCTCCAGGCGGGCTTCGGCCAACTTCTCCTTCTTGCCGACCTCCAGTTCGTGTTCCTGGAACAAAAACATCCCACGTCACCACCACAACAACAACCACAACAACAACAACCAGAACGGGCACTCTGTAGAGCGCATACCTTCACATATCACAAGATTGGGCGTTGAATTATGAACATTTTGGCATTAGTTGCATGCCAATTGGATATAAATTGACTATGTCTATGTTAAAAATAAGATTTTGTGTATCCTCAATTAAGAGGTTGTTGGATGAAAAAGAAAAAAGCTAAATGTATCACAATTGCACTCTTTGTGTACTTGTACTAAATAAAAATATATATATATATTTTAAAAGAAAGAAGAAGATTTTCACCTTTTCATGACCTTAACCTTTGACCCGATTGATCCCAAAATCGAATCAAAAGGTCCCTCGGATAATAACCAATCATCCCACCAAGTTTCATGCGATTCACGCATACAAATAAATAAATAAATACAAGGCGATCAAAACATAACCTTCTGCATTTTCAATGTGAAGGCAACAACAACAACAACACAACAAGAAAGAGGAGTGGACGTCATGTTCTCTGGCCCCCGAGCCGACTGAACGTCAGGGACCTGGACTCAAGGTGTGCATGACCTCTGAACACAGCCGAGAGCCTTTGATTGGACCGTATCGGCGTCCTGTTACTTCTCTTCTTTCTAAAGACCTGCAGGTGGTGCTACACACGCCTGAGCGAATCCAAACCATCCAAAATACTAAAAACACAGAAACTTACCATGGCGTCCAGAGTCGGGGCTTCAGGCTTCAGGCGGAAGAGGAAGAGAAGAAAGAGTTTAAAGATTGTGCGAAAGTTCACCGGTGAATACAGGAGGTGTAAAGCAGCATGCACATGAGGAGAAGAGGAACACCAGAGGCCCTGAGAGCAGTGGGAGGAGCAGAGCCAGAGCAGTGGGAGGAGCTAAGCAAGAGCAGTGGGAGGAGCCAAGCAGCCTACACTGTTTAACTTCAGAGGCTTCTGCAGACGACGCTCGTCTAATGTGAAACGCCTTCATAATATTGGTCAAATAAATCAAGACCGTTTTCAATAATATTCCACGAGCCCCTGAAGGCCCCGCTGCTGTGTGACGAGGCTCAGCGGGCAGCAGGTCGACCTCCAGTCAGGAGGATGGGAGGCTCCGCCCCCGGAGCGCTACACCTCAGCTGGTTTGGAGCCTGTTCATCAGATGGATCTCAGTTTGTATTTGTAAGCGATGACCACCACCGTTAGTCACGAAGTTCCACAGGGTTCTGTGCTGGGGCCACTCTCATTGACCTCATTCATGCTTCCTTTGGGCAAAATTATAATAAACACTCCATAAACGTCCATTGTTATGCAGATGATACTCAATTATATCTCTGATCAACCAGAGGAGTCCAACCAGCTCTCTGGACCTCAAGATGTCTGAGAGACATAAAACGGGAGGAGCTGAAACTTCTTGAAGTTAAACTGATGAACTGAAGCGATTGACCGAGCAGCTCAGAGATCAGAGGTCTGGTGGTTTCTGTAGACCACATCGCCCTGGCACCAACGCCCTGCCACACCCCCTGGCTCCCTGCCTCTTCCTTCTGTATCTATACTGGTCCCACCAAAAAGGGCTGTTGTTGTGTTGTTGACAGTAGTTGATCTCTCGCCCCGACCTACCAGTCTGTCCTTGATGGCGTCGGAGTCCTCCGACAGGCCCTGCTTGCCATGCAGCTGCAGCTGGAGAGCGTGGAGCTGCAGGAGCTGGTCGTGGACCTCCCGCTCTATCACCTTCCTCTCAGCCGTCGCCCCGGTCAGCTCGGAGCGCAGGTCCACCAGCTGAGCCTGGGGGGGGGGGGGGGGGGCACAATGTCAGTTCTTAAAGCCCTTCAACGGTGACGGTCAGTGGACACGTTTACAACGAGTGTCTCCTTTACAAAGCTTATCGTTCCAAGTGTATGAAGTGTCTCCATTTTCTTTTTTTTTGCAGTGAACACACAGAATAGAAAAATAAAATCACATAATTGAATACACATCTTTAGAACTGTCTGAAGACTTTAACAGTGTGTCGTTGCTGTGGGCGGAGAAGTGTGTCAGACAGGAGCAGCATCTGGATTCACATATGCACGACTGTTGACATTTGGGAATGCACGGACAAATTAATGCGTACAGAGATCCGGCAGTACAAAAAACTGTGAATGCAAATATGAATCTGAAAATGCATCTGATGATTGTTGGTAAAAATTCTGCAAAATATGCACAAAATAATAAAAAAAACATTATAGATGACTAACAAAGTAACAGTAAAGCAATTCATCATCACCTGCCAGTTCATGATCTCACCTGCCAGTACATGATCACACATGCCAGTACATGATCTCACCTGCCAGTACAACGTGATCTCATGTGCCAGTTCATGATCTCAAGTGCCAGTACATGATCTCATGTGCCAGTACATGATCTCACCTGCCAGTACATGATCTCACCTGCCAGTACATGATCTCACCTGCCAGTAGATGATCTCACGTGCCAGTACATGATCTCACCTGCCAGTACACAATCTCATGTGCCAGTACACAATCTCACGTGCCAGTACATGATCTCACGTGCCAGTACATGATCTCACGTGCCAGTACATGATCTCACCTGCCAGTACATGATCTCACCTGCCAGTACATGATCTCACCTGCCAGTACATGATCTCACGTGCCAGTACATGTTCTCACGTGCCAGTTCATGATCTCACCTGCCAGTACATGATCTCACATGCCAGTATTATCTCACCTGCCAGTACATAATCTCATGTGCCAGTGCACGATCTTATGTGCCAGTACATGATCTCACATGCCAGTACATGATCTCACATGCCAGTACATGATCTCATGCGCCAGTACATGATCTCACGTGCCAGTACATTATCTCACCTGCCAGTACATGATCTCACGTGCCAGTACATGATCTCACCTGCCAGTACATGATCTCACGTGCCAGTACATGATCTCCTGTGCCAGTACATAATCTCATGTGCCAGTACATGATCTCAACTGCCAATGCATGATCTCATTTGCCAGTACACAATCTCATGTGCCAGTACATGATCTCATGTGCCAGTACATGATCTCACCTGCCAGTACATGATCTCACCTGCCAGTACATGATCTCACCTGCCAGTACATGATCTCACCTGCCAGTACATGATCTCACCTGCCAGTACATGATCTCACCTGCCAGTACATGATCTCACCTGCCAGTACATGATCTCACCTGCCAGTACATGATGTACCAGGTGACTAGCCTTGCCTTACAGTCACGTGTCACTCATCCACCAGCTACTCACGTCTAGTTTGTGGTTCAGCTGGAACACCGTCTGTGTTTTGTGGCAGAGCTGCGCGAAGCAGGAGCTCAGGCTGGTCATCTTCTGCCGACCCTCGTACGTGATGTCGACCTGATCCGGGTCGATTTCCCCGAGCAGCAGATCCACGTCCACGAAGGCCTTGTCGAACTCCTTCTCGAGTACTTCCAGCCAGCGGAACATAGACATCCCCGGGCCCAGGCCGGACCTCTGCGCCGCCGGGGAGCATCCACCCGAGGCGGACATGGCGACAATAAGACCCCCGACGCGGACGCTAGCTTGCTAGCTAGATGACGTCGATGGGGAGTCACGTCACCGTTAATGAACCCTGTCTCTCTCTTCACCGCCGCGCAGTAACAGTCCAGATAATGTCTGACCCGATGACCGGACTGCGTGTTGGGCAGTCCGACACGTAGGTGTTCCTTTTCCTATTGTGGACCAGGAAGTCCCACAACAGACCAGCGATTGTATCTGGGAGTCGATTACTACGGTCTGCCCTTCCAGGGGAAAGTAATGGATAGCAGAGTGACCCCGGCGGCCACACCCCGTACAGTATGTTATCCTACCGACCATCTTCTCCATTGAATGACATCTGTGTTGACAGGTAAATATTTTACACTCACTTTAGGCATTAATATAAACTATATACGGGAAGATAGTACAAGCGTTATAACTGATAAAGAAGTCTAAAAATAATATCTGGATCGTTTGTCTTCAAATGACCGGTAGGGGGCAGCGATGCGCATTCGCTGCCGCAAAAGAGTAGAAGAAGAATTTAAGCCCCGCCCTGCGCGCGCAATTCGAGCCGCATGTTTACATCCGCGCCTGTGGAGGAGAAGCAGGTTTCCAGCGGGAGAATGCTCCTGACGAGATGAGACACGGTCGGCGAAGACGTCTGTCTGAATGGGAACAATGGCGGACCTTTATAGTAGTCACACGTCAGTAACGTTACGGCGGCGGACAGTCTGAACAGCACCGTAACGACGGTTAACCGACCGCAGTCATTCACACCGGTTGTGCTCTCACTAATTGGAGACTTCCGGTCACGTGTGCATTGTTATTTGTTTTTTATACCTCCGTGATGAACATCGCAGTTAGAGGTTTTAACTGAAGTCGTGTTACTCTGGTACAGAAGACTAGTTACTGGACTCTTGTCAACAATAACGTATCATGGGAGGTTAAGATGAGGTTATTGTTGCATGACGTCACGCACGTCAGCTGTCAGTGGAGGAGAGATCTCCGCTCATAACGATTGATGACGTCATATTGCTATCCAACAGACGTCTGCTCCGACTCTATAACGTGAGACCGCGTCTAATTCTCCAGGTGTGGGGATCACATGACGTCACTATGACGATGAGCACGGACCAGGAGGCCCTGATTGGCCGAGTGTTTGAAACGTACCTGACGGATCATCATCATGACGACATCCGGCAGCTCATTGCCGACGCGAAGGAAGAGACACACCGCCCTGTGCTGGTGAACGCCATGACGCTGTTTGAAGCCAATATGGAGGTAATGACAATGCCAGTTACACATATATATATATATATATATATATATATATATATATATATATATATATATATATATATATATATATATATATATACACATACTACCGTTCAAAAGTTTGGGGTCACTTAGAAATGTCCATATTTTTCAAAGAAAAGCACTTTTTCTTTTAATGAAGATACATTCTCTATACATAGTTAATGTGGTAAATGACTATTCTTTGTTTTTTAATGAAGTCTCTACAGAGGTGTGTAGAGGCCCATCTCCAGTGTTCTAGTGGTACATTTTGTTAATTTAGAAGACTAATGGAGCGGTAGAAAACCCTTGAAAACCATTTGTATGTTAGCACAGCTGAAAACAGTTATGCTGGTGAGAGAATATATAAAACTGGTCTTCCTTTGAGGCACAAGTTTGAAGAACAATATTAATATTTCAAATTAAAATGATTGTCTAACCTAATATATTTTATATTCATTTTGCATTTCATTTGATAAATAAATGGAAAACACAACATTGGTTGACCCCAAACATTTGAACGGTAGTGTGTGTGTGTATATATATATATATATATATATATATGTATGTATGTATGTATGTATGTATGTATGTGTGTGTGTGTGTGTGTGTCAGCATCGTCTCTAGTAGAAGTGGTTACGGATGAATGGATGACTACATTTTCTTTGTATTCTTCCGCTAGCTGAATCCATGTTCTCTCCTCCTCCTCAGGTCGGGGATTATTTCAACGCCTTCCCCCATGAAGTCCTGTCTCTGTTTGATGACGTGTTGTCCAGGACGGCGCTGCAGCTGTCCCGCTGTGCAGGAGCAGCCGAGAGGACGACCCCGTCTCTTCATGCCCGCATCACAGGTCAGACACGGGGTCACATGGTTCCAGAGATCTTTGGTCATGTAAGGATGTAATGATGTAATTATGTCGTATCTACTAAAGACACGACCGGCTGGTGGCTTTCAAGGATGAATCTTGATCCTTTTAAAAAGCCCAAACCTGCACAACCAGAGGTTATTCAGTGAGCCGGGTTATGTGTTGTTGTTGTCTTTGTGTGTGTTGGGCCTCTGGTGCCTCACTCAGGGTTCGTACAGTCATGGAAAACCTGGAAAAGTCATGGAATTTTAAAATGTTCATTTCCAGGCCTGGAAAAGTCGTGGAAAAAACTTAAATCATAAAAGTTATGAAAAGTCATGGAAATGTTCATGTTCATCCACGCCGGGTTTAAAATAATTCATGTGTTTTTTTTAAAGAAAGACGCTCAAAATATAAGCCGCTGTACGCTCTCAATACGCACAATGTTCAAAAGTGTTCATGTTTATACCGAGATTTCAGTTTGGTCATGAACATTTGGTTTAAAGTCATGGCAAAGTCATGAAAAGTCATGGAAAAGTCATGAAAATCCATTGGTCAACATGTGTAAGAACCCTGCTGATGGTTACCACGGTGATGACCCCTGAGTGATGAGTGTGTGTGTGTGTGTGTGCCCAGGTCTGCCCGTGTGTCCGGAGCTGACCAGAGACACCATCCCCAGGGCCAGAGACATCGGACACTTCCTGTCTGTCACCGGCACCGTCATACGCACCAGTGTTGCCAAGGTAACGTCATCAGGGTTGCCACGGTAACGTCACCGCAGGCGTCGATTCCTCCATTCGACACTCGTCAGCCGACTGCGGCCTGACGAGTGTCGCCCTGCGCTCTGTCTTGCAGGTCCTGGAACACGAGCGCTCCTACATGTGCTCAAAGTGTCGGCACGTCTTCACGGCGCAGGCCGACTTCCACCAGTTCTACGTCTTCGTCCCCCCGGCCGTCTGCCCGAACCCAGAGGGCTGCACCGGCGCCGCCTTCACCTGCCTGGACACGGCCTCGGAGCCCCAGGCCTGCAGAGACCTCCAGGAGATCAAGATACAAGAGCAGGTAGGAGGGGGGAGGGGGGGTGGGAGAGAGGGAGAGGGAGGAAGGGGGATAGAGCTCTCTATGTTTTACTGTTCGTTTGCAGAGTGTGTATGGATTTAATTTTTGGTCAGAGTACATCTCTCTCTTTCTCTCTCTCCCCCTCCCACACACACACACACAGGTGCAGAGGCTGTCGGTGGGCAGCATTCCTCGCTCCATGCTGGTGGTTCTGGAGGACGACCTTGTGGACAGTTGTAAATCTGGTAAGAACTTAAATATCAAGTGACTGTTTATGGGCTTCTACTAGATGAAGTGACTGTTTATGGGGTTCTACTAGGAGATGAAGTGACTATTTGTGTGGTTCTTCCAGGAGATGAAGTGACTGTTTATGGGGTTCTACTAGGAGATGAAGTGACTATTTGTGTGATTCTTCCAGGAGATGAAGTGACTGTTTATGGGCTTCTACTAGATGAAGTGACTGTTTATGGTGTTCTACTAGGAGATGAAGTGACTATTTATGGTGTTCTACTAGGAGATGACGTGACTATTTATGCTATGGGGTTCTTCTAGGAGATGAAGTGACTATTTATGGGGTTCTTCCAGGAGATGAAGTGACTGTTTATGGGGTTCTTCCAGTAGATGAAGTGACTGTTTATGGGGTTCTTCCAGGAGATGAAGTGACTGTATATGGGGTGTTGTGCCAGCGCTGGAAGCCCTTCTATGATGGCGCTCGCTGCGATGTGGAACTGGTCCTCAAAGCCAACAACATAGAAGTGAACAACCACCAGGCGGCGGCTGCCGGCCTCATGAAGGACGTTCAGGAGGAGTTTGAAGACTTCTGGGATCTCTACCGGTGTGACCCCATTGCCGGTGGGTAGGCGTGACCTCGTGGCATTAACAACTCAAACAGCCTTATATTTAACAGCCGTAATGTTATTTGTTTTCTCTACAGGTAGAAACCAGATCTTGCTGAGCCTGTGCCCTCAGGTGTTTGGCATGTTTGTGATTAAGCTGGCGGTTGCCATGGTGATGGCCGGTGGCGTGCAGAGAGTAGATGCCTCCGGAACCAAGATCAGGGGTATGTCTCTGAGACAGGAGAAATCTCAATAACCAGAAAACTATTCAAGTCAATTCAAATCGCCGGCTTGTGCCGCTCTGACCGCGTCTGCTCCTCTTTAGGGGAGTGTCACATGCTGCTGGTGGGCGACCCGGGCACCGGCAAGTCCCAGTTCCTCAAATATGCCGCTAAAATCATGCCTCGCTCGGTCCTCACCGCCGGGATCGGATCGACCAGCGCAGGTAGAGAGTTCTCCTCCGGCCCGATGTTCTCACGGAGAATCAAGCCTGACGGTCGCTTACGGGATGAGCTCCATGTGTCGCCCCCCCATGTTCTCCACGAAAGGCCTGACCGTGGCGGCGGTGAAGGACGGCGGCGAATGGCATCTGGAGGCCGGCGCCCTGGTGCTGTCGGACGGAGGTCTGTGCTGCATCGACGAGTTCAACAACATCAAGGAGCACGACCGCATCAGCATCCACGAGGCCATGGAGCAGCAGTCCATCAGCGTGGCCAAAGCCGGGTAGGATGGATATTTAAAGCCCCATTATGTAGTGTTTCCCTTGTAGCGCCCCCTTCAGGTATTTAACGTGTACTTCAGTGTCGTAAATCCCCAGTTACATAGATCAGGTGTCTGAACCTCTGGCTCTGAGCCATATGTGGCTCTTCTGGTGACGCATATGGCTCTTTTGAGTTTGAGTTAACCCTCCTGTTACCTTTAGGGTCAATTTGACCCCAGGCTGTTTTTCACTGTGTCAAACATCTAAGAAATATCTACTTTTTTATTAATTTAAAGGGCTATTTAGGTCGTCAACAAATAAACATAAAGTACCTGACACTTAAACTTGGGAAACAATATTAATTCTAATAATTTAAGATAACAGGAGGGTTAAATAATAATAATCTATAATAAAAAGTCCCCTGTGAGGTGGACTGGACTATGTGACGCTGGTCATCATGTCAGAAAGCAGGTCCAAGGACCGGGCGCTACAACATGTGACAGAGTCGGGTCATGGAAAACCTGGAAAAGTCATGGAAAAAACTGAAATCATAAAAGTTTTGGAAAAGTCATGGAAATGTGTTATAATGACATGTTCATTTACACCAAGGTTGAAATAATTCATATGTTTTTTTTTGAAAGAAAGACGCTCAAAATATAAGCCGCCGTACGCTCTCAATACGCAACATTTTCTAAAATGTTCACGTTTATACCGAGATTTCAGTTTGGTCTTGGAAATTTGGTTTAAAGTCATGGAAAAGTCATGGAAAAGTCCTGGAAATCCATCGGTCAAAATGTGTAAGAACCCTGTACGTAGTCGGGTTTTTAGCCCACAGACCCCGATGGCCTCAACATATTAAAAGTCATTGTAGCGGCACCATTTTTTAAAAGCTGTTATTTTAAGGTACAATTGTTACATAGTGTCGCTTTAACATGAATCACTTTGACCTCGTCTCCCGTGGACAGGATGGTGTGTAAGCTGAACACCAGGACCAGCATCCTGGCCGCCGCCAACCCCAAAGGCCGCTACGACCCCGCCGAGCCGCTGTCCGTCAACGTGGCGCTGGCCAGCCCCCTGCTGAGCCGCTTCGACCTGGTGCTGGTGCTGCTGGACACCAGGAACGCCGAGTGGGACAACGTCATCTCCTCCTTCATCCTGGAGGACCGAGGTAGAGGAGGCGGTGGTTTTAGAAGTAATCGGTAGAGCGCTTAGAAATACAGACGCTATAACGCATCTTATGAATGTCTTGTATGAGGCTTAATGTTGCAGGAGGCTCGTTATCAAGAAACGGGTCCTGTGAAGGCACGATGTAACGTGTAATGCTTCGGGACTCTAGCGTGGCCTTCAGGGCCCCCAGACCTGCTCATGTGGCCTTCAGGGCCCCCAGACCTGCTCATGTGGCCTTCAGGGCCCCCAGACCTGCTCATGTGGCCTTTGGGGCCCCCTGACCTGCTCTTGTGTTGCCTTCAGGGCCCCCTGACCTGCTCTTGTGTTGCCTTCAGGGCCCCCTGACTTGCTCATGTGGCCTTCAGGGCCCCCTGACCTGCTCTCGTGTTGCCTTCAGGGCCCCCTGACCTGCTCTCGTGTTGCCTTCAGGGCCCCCTGACCTGCTCTCGTGTTGCCTTCAGGGCCTCCGGCGGGGTCGTGCGGCGCGTGGTGCATGGAGAAGATGAAGGCGTACTTCGGCGCCGCGCGCCGCCTGCAGCCGCAGCTCTCCGACGACGCCAACGCCGTCCTGGCGCGTTACTACCAGCTGCAGAGACGCAGCGGCGGACGCAACCCGGCGAGGACCACCATACGCATGTTGGAGAGCCTGAGCCGCCTGGCCGAGGGTGAGGAGGAGGAGGGAGGAGAGGAGGAGGAGGTGGTAGGGGGAGGGGGGAGGAGAGGAGGAGGTGGAGGAGGAGGAGGAGGATGAGGAGGTGGTAGGGGGAGGGGGGGAGGAGGTGGGTGGAGGGAGGAGGAGAAGCAGGGGGGAGGAGGAGGAGGATGAGGGGAAGGAGGAGGAGGAAGGGAGGAGGAGGGAGGAGGAGAAGCAGGGGGAGGAGGAGGAGCAGGGGGCAGAGGAGGAGGGGAGGGGGGAGGAGAAGCAGGGGGAGAGGGAGGGGAGAGGAGGAAGAGGAGGAGGAGGAGGAGGAGGAGGAGGAGGAGGAGGGGGAAAGGAGGAGAAGGAGGAGGATTAGGAGGGGAAGGAGAAGAAGGAGGAAGGGAGAGGAGGAGGAGGATGGAGGAGGAGGGAGGAGGAGAAGCAGGGGGGGAGGAGGAGGTGGGGGAGGAGGAGGAGAATCAGGGGGAGGAGGAGGAGGGGGGAGGAGGAGGAGGATGGAGGAGGGGGGGAGAGGAGGAGGTGGTAGGGGGAGGGAGGAGGAGGAGGGGGGGAGGAGGAGGAGGAGGAGGAGGAGGAGGAGGAGGAGGAGGAGGAGGAGGAGGAGGTCTCACGGTCTCTCCTCTGTCCTCAGCTCACGCCCGCCTCATGTTCAGAGCCTCCGTCACCGTGGAGGACGCCGTCATGGCCGTGTCCGTCATGGAGTGCTCCATGCAGGTGAGAACGGTCACCATGGCAACCTGTAGCTACTGTGATGATGTCATCGTGTCGGCGCCAGTCGTCCGGTCCGGAGGACGTTCAGACTCCAGGCTACTGGGTGTGGAGCAGCTCCTCTAGGACCCAGCAGCCCCGGAGCCGCCTCCTCACCTGCTGGCCTCCCGCCTCCTTTCCCATGATGCATCAGCTGTGCTCCCTCAGGGCGGCGCTCTGCTGGGCGGCGTCAACGCGCTGCTCACCTGCTTCCCCGACGACCCCGCCGAGCAGCACCGGGTCCAGACCCGGGTTCTCCTGGAGGGCCTGAACCTACCGCTGCTCCTCCACAAGGAGATGGACCGACTGGACAGGTGAGGCTCAGACTCAGACCAGGTGAGGCTCAGACCAGTAAACTGTGTTTCCTTTGTTCAACAGACTGAAGAGTAGCAGCTCACAGGCCTCCGGAGGCCGAGACCCCCCAGAGGACCCTCACCCACACCGAGACCCCCCAGAGGACCCTCACCCACACCGAGACCCCCCAGAGGACCCGGGCCTGGACTGGTTCCACTCCCTCGCTCCCTCTCTGGCCACAGCCCCGGAGGTCAAGAGGTCGGACCCCCTGCCGAGGCGTGCTGCTGGTCCAGGTCCACCAGGACCCAGCACACCTGGTCCTCGAGGAGGACTCGTGGACCAGAGGAGCTCTGGAGTCCAGCAGCAGAGCTGCGTCGTTCAGAAAGTGTCAAAGAGTCTGAGAGCAAAAAGACTGGAGCTGACTCCTCCTCCTCCTCCTTCTCCTGCAAGACCGCTTGAGGACCCGGACCAGCACCAGAGGGTCCGGCCCGGAGCCCAGGACCCCGGGACTGGACCTGAAGGAAAGATGGCGTCCGCAGCTGAAGCGGCCGTCGAGCTGCGAGCTCGGCTGTCGAGCCTCGTCTTCGTGCCCCGGAGGAAGAGGCCCTGGGTCCGCAGCCCGGAGCGCCGGACCCCCGCTGACCCGCCTGGACCGGAGGACCCGGACCCGGCACCGACACGCGTGGAGAAGAGGACCAGACGGAGCCAGGACCTCCACCCGTCGGTGGGCGGCGCCGGAGCGGCGGGGGAGGGGGAGACGGGGGAGACGGGGGCACCGGCGAGCCACAGGGGGGCTGACGTGACCTCCTCCACCCGGGCCAGACTCTCGCGGTTCTCCTTCGGCGGCTCGGCCGGACCCCCGGGGGGGGGAGACGCTCCAGAGCCACGCGGCGGGGCGGAGGTCACGGAGGTCACGGAGGTCACGGAGGCACGGGAGCAACGCTCAGTGGCGACCAGAACCACGTCAGAAGGCCCGGCGCAGAGCGCTGGCAATGTGAGGAAGAGGAGGTGTTTTGAGCTGGGCGCTCCAGGTGGTGCTGGTGGTGCTGGTGGTCCACAGGGTGTGTTCTCAGGCCCGTCTCTGTTTGACTCCGTCCTCGACACGGACTGGGACCAGGAGGTGTCTCAGACGAGGAGGTGAGGTCCTACCCCCCCCCCCCCCTCTGTGTCGGGGGTCTGCTCCTCCAGGAGCGTTGTGTCCTGGTGGTGATCTTCTGGATGTTTTTAGATGCATGAGTGAGGAAACTCTTCTTTATGATGTGAGGAGCCGTGAAAACAATAAAGGAGACCGTCAGAGAACCGTTGTCTGTCGCCGTTAGCCGTTAGCCGTTAGCCGTTAGCCGTTAGCCGTTAGCCGTTAGCAGTTAGCCGTTAGCCTCGAGCTACGGCCAACTCTACATCACACACATTGCTCCAGTTCAGTGGTGAGCAGAGAGCAGGAGTCAGACCTGATGAGCCCATTCTCAAACATTATAAACTCCCCTCATAGTGCTTTACAATCTACACACGGACATCCATGAAGTTTGACCTTTGACCTCACATCGGATCAGGAACAACTCAGGAAGGAAACGAGGTCAGAGCCCTTGAGGAGAGAACAGAGGAGGATCCTCTCCAGGTGGACAGGTGTCATAGATGTCATGTGACCAGAAGGAATTAAACACATTAAAACACAGGAACAACACGATGAAGAGGACAGAGTGATGAAGAGTTGGTAGTCGACCTGACCCAGGTGACCCTGACCCAGGTGACCCTGACCCAGGTGACCCTGACCCCGGCCTCCAGCAGCGTCTCGTCCTCCTCTCTCCCCTCCGTGTCCCTCCTCCTCGCCATGATCACAGCCTTTGGTCTATGTGGAGTTTGATGATGTCATAATCTTCACCACCAGAGGGCGCTGCAGCCTTTCTGTTGGCCTCCTCCTCTCCGGGCTCGTGATTGGCTGCGCGCGCACAGGCTCGGCTCCTCTGGGTGGCAGCAGAGCTGCTGCTCCTCCTCCGTCGAGCTGATCCTCCTCCACATCGGAGAGGACTCATTTAAAAATACGTTATTTATCTGGTGCTGTTGATCGTTTTCCCCTGGCAGCCACCCCTCGAGCGTCATGTCTAGTGACCTCTCGGGGTCTAGTGACCTCTGGGGGGAGGGGGGGGGGGGGTCTAGTGACCTCTGGGAGTCTTCTCAGTCCTCTTTGATTCACTGTCGTTAATAAACTTCTCTCACTGAGCGAGAACGTTTAAAGCTTTTTGAGGACGAGAACTAAGAAGAGGAAAGACTACGTAATGATAATAATAATTATGATAATGATAATAATGCGTGTAATGTATATGGAGCTTTATAAGAGACTCAGACATGTAGGTCGCTTAATGAAACATCCTACATGTGTTTAAGAGTCACTAAGACGAAGCCCTGAGAACATGAAGCACCACACCGAGCTCGTCAGAAACATCATCAAGCATCGTGTAGACACTGTTTTTCATTATATTTGACTGTTTACCTGTTGTTGTTGTTTACCTGGGCTGTCACCATGTGGTCTGAACCTTGAATGTGTTTCGTGGTATTAACAGTAACTATGGTAACGGTGTGTGAAGGGTTAACGAGTGAACTGGGTCTCCTCCCCGTGACCCAGTTCACTCGTCTGTCATCACAACGTCACGCTGAGTTATTATAGTTATTACTGAGTTGTTATTATTATTATTATTGAAATATTATATTTATTGAGTTATTATTATTGAAATATTATTTTTAATGAGTTATTATTATTATTGAAATATTATTATTATTGAGTTATTTTTAATGAGTTATTATTATTATTGAAATATTATTTTTATTGAATTATTTTTTAGTTATTATTGAAATATTATTTTTATTGAGTTATTATTGAGTTACAGACCAAATCTTCAACATCAGGTAGTGGAGGCTGCTCTGCGGGTGACGCCCAGGTGTGACCCGTGTTCTTACCTGTGCTCCATCTGGACCGCACGGTTCTGATCCACATGGCGAACGTCTGATTCACGGAGGCCCTGAACGCACCGCATGCATCAACCTACTGACAGACACCAGAACTTGAACTCTGAGGCCACCACGCTGTACTGGGAGCCCCCCCCCCCCAGAGGGGTCCATCCATGCGTGAGCCTTGGAGGTGGCGTGCGTGTGCAGACGGGAGCGACAGGAGGATTCTGGGATATTGTTCCTGAAGGTTAATAACAGTCCTTCCCGTGTCATATTTGACATGACCAGTCATCGCAGTAATTACAATCATTACCCTCCGAGGATGTCGAGTTATCCTCTTAAACACGGGCCGCACAAAGGAAATCAATTATTCAATCAGAGCGCTCCATTCATCGCCGCCTGAGTTCACTTCGTTTTGGGCCTCGATGGATCCGCCGCAAATAAACCCTCCGGAGGAGAAAAGACGAGGGCCTAATTCCCCCTCTGAGACAATCAGAGCGCCGCTCGCCCTGACAGTCGGCCGCCTGAAGGGAGAAGCTCCATGTGGAAGTTAGTGATGGGGGGGGGGGAGGCTCACCCCTCACCCGTCCTCCCAGCCTCGTCTCCCGTGCCCACTGCGACTGGCAGCCTGTAATTTAAGAGCACGGGCACAAAGACCGATGCCATCCCATAATGGAGCCGAGCCTTCTGATTTAAACGCCGCGCCCGGGGCCCGCGGCCTGCAATTAAGATCACGGGGACAAAAGCCACCAGACAGCCGCACAAAGCCGCAGGGAGCGGCGCCCTGGACCTCGGCGGAGCGCTGTCATGGACAGTCGTCACGGGAGCAGCGCGGCGGATCTATGTGGCTCTATGAGGCTCTATGAGGATCTATGGGACTCTATGAGGCTCTATGAGGCGCTATGTGACTATGAGGATCTATGAGGCTCTATGAGGATCTATGGGAGTCTATGAGGCTCTATGAGGATCTATGAGTCTCTGTGACTGTGGCTCTCTGAGGCTCTATGAGACTATGAGGCGCTATGAGGCTCTATGAGACTCTGAGGCTCTATGTGGCTCTCTAAGGCTCTATGTGGCCCTATGATGCTCTATGTGGCTCTCTGAGGCTCTATGCGGCTCTCTGTGGCTCTATGATGCTCCATGTGGCTCTATGAGGCTCTATAAGGCTCTATGTGGCTCTATGAGGCTCTATAAGGCTCTTTGTGGCTCTCTGAGGCTTCATCACAGTGACTTGTAGACACAAGTCTGCTCAGCGTTTCTTTGATGATGAACATTTCACTGGAACGAGAGACTTAGGACCTGAATGAGGAGCCGGAGAGGGGACCCGTCCTCCACCTCCACCCTCCACACCTCCGCCCTCCACCCCCCTGTGGAGGTGGAGGACCCCTCAGCTCCTCTCTGCACAGCGTTAGGTGAGAGCTCTCCGGGTTGATACTTCTTTTCACCAATGGAGCATAAATTATTTAAATTATTCAGAATTGCGCGACCTTTTATCTCCCCCTTTGAAGGCAGCAAATTAAAAATGCAAATGGGCTAACTAATTAATATGCAAATTAATTCATTCCCAGTTAACAATTAGCAATTAAACCTGCAGCGTCGAGAGGAGAGCGACCACACGTTTTAGTTCATTTGAAAAATAACCAGTCGGAAAAAACATTTGATTGACGAAATTACTTTTAGTGATGACCACCTGGTTCACACACACATACACACACACACACTCTCACACCCACCCACACACACACACACACACACACACACACTTAATGTGACGTCAAGTAGGAGACACAGGACCGTGAGGACCGCAACACACACACACACACACACACACACACACACGTGTCCACGTGAGTCTTCCGGCTTCATGGTCAGAGATCCAGAAGATCCAGAGGAGACCCTGAACACCACCAACTGCCCTTTCCTATTCCCCTCAAATGCATCGTACACGTCACACCTCCGTGTCACACGTCTGATTCCCAACGCTACGAACTCCCATCACGCCTCAGATCCTCTGGCTGATGGCGTGGAGCGTGACCCCGCCTCCTTGTTAAAGGTTATCTGTGGTACACAGACTGGGGGGGGGGGGTATCCAGCCAAGAGCATATCATTATTATTATTCATCTAGTACATTATTTGATGAACACGCTCATGAACTCACCGTGCCCCCGGTGGCGAGCTGGAGCTCCTGCAGGCCGCTGTCTGACTTGTGTTTTTTCAACTGTTATGTGGTAGCTGTTATGCGTTAGCTCTATGCGTTAGCTCTTATGTATTAGCTCTTATGCATTAGCTCTTATGCATTAGCTCTTATGCATTAGCTCTTATGCATTAGCTCGTATGTGTTAGCTGTTATGCGTTAGCTCTATGCGGTAGCTCTTATGTATTAGCTCTATGTGTTAGCTTTATGCGTTAGCTGTTATGCGTTAGCTCTATGTGTTAGCTCTTATGCGTTAGCTGGTTTAATGTACGTCCTGGTAACAAGCGACACATGAGCTCTGCTCTCTTCACTCTCAGAATAAGGAGTGAATCACAAGAAAGGCAAAGAGCTCCTTGAAGCAGACGGGCTGCACAGGGAGGGGGGGGGTAATTAATTCTGAGATTAATGTACTGTAGCAGTGGTGTGTTATTAAAACGCTATTTTTAAATTACAGCTCAGAAAGCACCCCCTTGGGATTAAGAGTGTTAGCCACTGATCTCTGCTTAAGTTATGAATGGAGGGGAGGGGGGGGGGGGGTCTGCTTCTCATGCCCAGGTCTCATGGCTACGTCAGGATGGTGTAAACTGTAAAGGCTCCGGACGCATGTCGACGGGTCGGAGCTCTGGCTGAGTGGAGGCGGAGCTCTGGTGCCTCTGGTTCATGGATACCTTGTGAAAAACTTGTTTCCAGAGCAGTGCATGCTGGGAGGTGTTCATGTGTTCATATGTTCATGTGTTCATATGTCCATGTGTTCATATGTTAATATGTCCATGTTTTCATGTGTTCATATGTCATGTGTTCATGTGTTCATGTGTTCATGTGTTTATATGTTCATTTGTTCATGTGTTCATATATTCATGTCATGTGTCCATATGTTCATGTGTTCATATGTCATGTGTTCATATGTCATGTGTCCATATGTTCATGTGTTCATATGTCATGTGTTCATATGTCATGTGTCCATATGTTCATGTGTTCATATGTCATGTGTTCATATGTCATGTGTCCATATGTTCATGTGTTCATATGTCATGTGTTCATATATCCATGTGTTCATATGTCATGTGTTCATATATCCATGTGTTCATATGTTCATATGTTCATGTGTTCATATATTTATGTGTTCATATGTTTATGTTCATGTGTTCATGTGTTTCATATGTTCATGTGTTCATGTGTCCATATGTTCATGTGTTTCATGTGTTCATGTGTCCATGTATTCATATGTTCATATCTTCATGTGTTCATGTGTTCATATGTTCATGTGTTCTTGTATTCATATGTTCATGTGTTTATATGTGCATATATTCATGTGTTCATGTGTTCTCATAACTTTTAATCCTCATAACTTTGCTGCCTGTCAGGAAGTCTTCAGAGCAGAGAGACAAACTGGATTATCAGGTCATTATCTCACTCCTGAGTCCCCACTGCTAATGACACATTGTTATGCACACACACGCGCACACGCACGTGCACACACACACACACACACACACACACATGCACCCACACTCACACCCACACATGCACAAACACACACACACCCACGCACCCCCCCCCCCCCCTCCTCCGCGCTGCTCTCCTGTTGTGGAGCTGCTCCTCTGAACGATGTTTCTCTGAAGCCTTCTGGTCCGTTGGAGCTGAATTCAGATCAGAGAGAAAACAATCACAAACAACGATGTTAGCTATCAACAAACAACAAACGTTAGCTATCCACAAATAACGACGTTAGCTATCAACAAATAACGACGTTAGCTATCAAGAAATAACGACGTTAGCTATCAACAAACAACGACGTTAGCTATCCACAAACAACGACGTTAGCTATCAATCAACAAACGACGACGTTAGCTATCCACAAACAACGACGTTAGCTCTAAAAAATAACGATGTTAGCTATCAACAAATAACAACGTTAGCTATCAACAAATAACGTTAGCGACGTCTAACCAGGGCTAACCAGGTCTAACCAGGGCTAACCCGGTCTAACAAGGTCTAACCAGGGTTAACCCGGTCTAACCAGGGGTAACCCGTGCTAACCCGCTGCTGAAGCACCAGGAGTCCCGCCTCGTTGGCGTGTGAAGACACAACCTGCTCACTTAGAGGAAAGATGAGTTTCTCTCTGAGCGGTTTCCTCCTATTTGAGCTGAAGCTCTAATCACTGATGCAGCCTGAAGCGTCCGGTCCCCAGAGAGCGCTTCACGAGCAAGGGAGGGATGGAGGGATGGAGGGATGGAGGGAGGGAGGGGGGGAGGGAGGGATGGAGAGGTGGAGGGATGGCGAGCCGGTCCCTAGGTGCCATGGTGATGTCGTGGTGTATTTATACTCAGTGAATGTCCATCACAGGCGATCCCTCCTCCAGAGGGCCGAGGCCCCGGGGCCCGACGGACCCTCAGCCCCCCCGACGGGCCTCAGCCCCCCCGACAGACCCTCAGCCCCCCCGACGGGCCTCAGCCCCCCCGACGGGCCTCAGCCCCCGACAGACCCTCAGCCCCCCTACAGACCCTCAGCCCCCCGACAGACCCTCAGCCCCCCCGACAGACCCTCCGCCCCCCGACAGACCCTCAGCCCCCCGACAGACCCTCAGCCCCCGACGGGCCTCAGTGAGCCCATGCAGATGAAGCCCCTCCCCCTCTGCTGCTTCCACACATCTCTAAACTCTCTCGTCAAACACAACAGCCTGGCCTCCTTCCTCCTCCCCTCCTTCCTCCTCCCCTCCCCCGCTCCTCCTCCTTCTTCTGTCTCTGCTCCTCTGACATGTTCCTCACTCGGTCCACACGTCACCAGAGACTCCTTTCATCCGCTCACCACACACTCATCTACATCTCTTACACCTCGCACCACCTCTCAGTTTGCTGCTCTCAATCAAACCACAAAGAGCCGTCACCCCCGCCCCCGCCTCGTCTTGTTTTCTACTCTTTTCTACTTTCTAACTAGAAGGTGATCACAGCACCTTTCTACCTTGTTCAGTGACATGAACATAATACAGCATCAGCAGCAACACCATGACACTTGGAGAGGAGAGAGGAGCTCAGTGTATCCTAAACGTCCATAAGGAGAGAGGAGAGAGGAGAGAGGAGAGGAGAGAGGAGGTTCATGTCTCTCGTCCTCCATCCAGAGTCCAGTGTGTTGTGCTCTCCCTGAGATTTGCATACCTCTCTCCTCTCTCCTCTCTCCTCTGCGGTCCCGTGCTGTTGTCCAGGTGCAGAGGCATTTGCATATAGAGCTGTGATAGGGCTCCCCTGGGGGGAGGGGGGGGGGGGGGCACCACAAATGAGTTCTGGAACCTCGGTGTCGCCTCCACCACATGAGGAACAGAGTGAGAGAGGAGGAGATACAAAGAGAGTGAGGAAGAGGAAGAGAGGTATAGATAGAGATATATACATACGTATATACACACATATATATTTATATATAAAAATGTGTGTGTGTGTGTGTGTGTGTGTGTGTGTGTGTGTGTGTGACATCCAGCAGCTCAGTGCTACAGCAGTCCGCTCAGGTCCTGCAGGTGTACCTAATAAACTGGTCACTGTGTCTTTATTTTGGAGAATCTGACACTCAGGATCTGGTTGTCTAAAGCAGCGTCGTCATGGTGACGCTGTGATGCTGTGGTGACCCGAGTATCAGACATCAGCTCCGGTAGCATCGTGGGAAGAAGCTTGGTTCTGATTGGATGTTCTGGTTCTGATTGGTTGTTCTGGTTCTGATTGGATGTTCTGGTTCTGATTAGTTGTTCTGGGACTGATTAGTTGTTCTGGTTCTGATTGGTTGTTCTGGGACTGATTAGTTGTTCTGGTTCTGATAAGGTTGTTCTGGTTCTGATTGGATGTTCTGGGACTGATTGGTTGTTCTGGTTCTAATTAGTTGTTCTGGTTCTGATTGGATGTTCTGGGACTGATTGGTTGTTCTGGTTCTGATTGGTTGTTCTGGTTCTGATTGGATGTTCTGGTTCTGATTGGTTGTTCTGGTTCTGATTAGTTGTTCTAGTTCTGATTGGATGTTCTGGTTCTGATTAGTTGTTCTGGTTCTGATTGGTTGTCGTGGTTCTGATTGGTTGTTCTGATTAGTTGTTCTGATTGGTTGTTGTGGTTCTGATTGGTTGTCGTGGTTCTGATTGGTTGCTGTGGTTCTGATTGGCTGCTGTGGTTCTGGTCCACCAGGGTGTGTGTGTTTGTGTGGTCCAGGCTGTGCATGAATGGCTCCGTATGTTTCTTCGTGTTCTCCTGTTCCTCTGAGACCCTCCTCTGGTGTCTATTCAGGGCCTTTGTTTGGCTCCGCCTCTAATGGCGCTCCGAGGGGAGGCGGGGCCTCGGCCTCGCGGCGTTGGCAGGCGTCTGTGCAGAGCGCCGCTCAGACGCTCTGTGATCCACGGCTCGGGGAACGGGGGACTCGCTCGGCGCTGCCAGCTCCACGACATTTCAGTATCCCCGAGTGTCGCTCGGCGGCCGCCGCCCACGGAGCCGGTCGGGACGCCGGAGCCGAGGGCGCCAACACGGAGGAGAGGAAGTCACGGCGCCATCAGGATGGCAACGTGGAGTCAGACTTTTATTTTGAAGGAGCTGAAAACACAGGAAGTGAGACCCTGAGATTCTGATGGTACATTCTGTTCCAGAAAGCCTTTAACAAGATGAACACACACACACACACACACACACACACACACTCACACACACTGTTTCTTGTTGCCGGGGGTGACCTCAGCGTTGACCTCTGGTGAGGCCTCCTGTCAACATTTAAATGCTGCAGACGAGAAGTCATGAGGAGAGACTCTCCCTCCCTCTCTCTCTCTCCCTCTCTCTCATTTGAACGTGTTGTGTATCGGTGTCTCTCTGACCCTCTGGATGGGTTTGGGTCTCTCTCTCTCTCTCTCTCTCTCTAACCCTCTGGATGTGTTTGGGTCTCTCTCTGACCCTCTGGATGGGTTTGGGTCTCTCTCTCTCTAACCTCTCGGTCTCTCTCTCTCTCTCTAACCCTCTGGATGTGTTGGGTCTCTCTCTCTCTCTCTAACCTCTGGATGTGTTCTCCTCTCTCTCTCCTAACCCTCTGGATGTGTTGGTCTCTCTCTCTCTCTCTCTCTCTAACCCTCTGGATGTGTTTGTGTCTCTCTCTCTCTCTCTCTCTAACCCTCTGGATGTGTTTGGGTCTCTCTCTCTCTCTCTCTCTGACCCTCTGGATGGGTTTGGGTCTCTCTCTCTCTCTCTCTCTCTAACCCTCTGGATGTGTTCGGGTCTCTCTCTCTCTCTCTCTCTCTCTAACCCTCTGGATGTGTTTGGGTCTCTCTCTCTCTCTCTCTCTAACCCTCTGGATGTGTTCGGGTGTCTCTCTCTCTCTCTCTCTCTCTCTAACCCTCTGGATGTGTTCGGGTCTCTCTCTCTCTCTCTCTCTCTCTCTAACCCTCTGGATGTGTTCGGGTCTCTCTCTCTCTCTCTCTCTCTCTCTCTCTCTCTCTCTCTCTCTAACCCTCTGGATGTGCTCTCTCTCTCTCTAACCCTCTGGATGTGTTCGGGTCTCTCTCTCTCTCTCTCTCTCTAACCCTCTGGATGTGTTCGGGTCTCTCTCTCTCTCTCTCTCTCTCTCTCTAACCCTCTGGATGTGTTCGGGTCTCTCTCTCTCTCTCTCTCTCTCTAACCCTCTGGATGTGTTCGGGTCTCTCTCTCTCTCTCTCTCTAACCCTCTGGATGTCTCTCTCTCTAACCCTCTGGATGTGTTCGGGTCTCTCTCTCTCTCTCTCTCTCTCTCTAACCCTCTGGATGTGTTCGGGTCTCTCTCTCTCTCTCTCTCTCTAACCCTCAGGATGTGTTCGGGTCTCTCTCTCTCTCTCTCTCTCTCTAACCCTCTGGATGTGTTCGGGTCTCTCTCTCTCTAACCCTCTGGATGTGTTCGGGTGTCTCTCTCTATCTCTCTCTCTCTCTCTCTAACCCTCTGGATGTGTTCGGGTGTCTCTCTGTCAGAACATTCTGCTCGCTGCTGACCCGCTGTGGAGCTCAGGAGCTCGTGAGGTTCCGCTCCCCGCCGCCAGGTGGCGCTGTTGGGCAGACAGACGGCTGCGGCTCACGAACACGTCACCGGACAGTTTAATGGAGGACAAGAAGTCTGAGGCCAGCACGGCAGTCACTGTATGCTCTTCATCACTCAGAGAGAGAGGTACCTTCTTCTTCTTCTTCTTCTTCTTCTTCTTCTTCTTCTTCTTCTTCTTCTTCTTCTTCTTCTTCTTCTTCTTCTTCTTCTTCTTCTTCTTCTTCTTCTTCTTCTTCTTCTTCTTCTTCTTCTTCTTCTTCTTCTTCTTTCCTCATGAATTCTAAAAACTCAACCTGACCGAGGAAAGCTCAAGGAGGAAAGAAGGATGGAGATGAAGGAAAGACGGGCCGTGGGGAAGGAGAGAGCGAGAGAAACGCAGATAGAAAAAGAGAGAGAGGGAGAGCGAGTGGGAGGAAAACAGGAAGAGGGAGATCATAGCGAGGGGAGAAGACGACCGTATAAGATCATGAAGAGATGTGCACACGAGAGAGAACAGGGGGGGCGAGGGACTGTCCCCATTCCTGAGCCCCCCCCCCCACACACACACACACACACACTGAGCCCCCCCCCCCCCCCTGAATATCTAGACATGAGAGTGAGGAGTCGATGCTCCTGCCTCTCTTCATCTCAATGACGAAGTTGTGGTCCTCACGGAGGAGACGAGGACACACACATCAACACACACATCAACATGCACACACATGAACACACACACACACACGTGACCCCTCACCCCCACAGAGTGTTGTCTGTTCAAATAACAAATAGAGAATCTGTTTCTTCATGAACTACATTAATCTGATTTAGTTTTAATCTCCCGCTCATCAACATGGTGACCTCCACTCGTCTGCAGCGTGGTTCTCTTTGAGTATCTAGAAAAGCGCTATATAAAATAAATGGTTATTATTATTATTATTATTCTGCAGCGTGGCTCGTGTGCAGCGTGGCTCGTGTGCAGCGTGGCTTGTGTGCAGCTCTTTGTTTCCATCATTTGATCTGGGTTGTAATCCCAGGTGCTCTGAATAATTTATGGATCCAGCTTCTCGTTAAACAATAATTTATATGTGTCTATGAGAATTGATTCCACAGGAATGCACATCTAAATAATGAGAGCTGCACTCATCTATAAGAGGAGGAGGAGGAGGAGGAGGAGGAGGAGGAGGAGGAGGAGGAGGAGGAGTAGTAATAATAGACAAACAAAGGAAACAACAACACCAGCAGCAGAAATAATAATCATTATAATCATAATAATGACCAAAATATTAACAGCTAGGAAAATACTGAGTTTATTTTGTTTGGTAGAACTTGGAGTTAAAACTGTAAAAATACCTTCAAAGTGTTATGGATCTTTTATATATATGTATATATATATATATGTATTTATATATATGTATTATATATATGTACATTTATTTATATATATATATATATATATATATGTATTTATATATATGTGTATATATATATATATATATATATATATATATATATATATATATATATGTGTGTGTGTATGTATTTATACAGCATGTTCCTCTCACATCCTCTTATTAACTCTCTCTTACGCTCATGATACATTTATTGTTAATGTAGAAGTCGTGTAGCGCCCAGAGGACAGGCAGCGCGTTCCTCTGAGGCGGAACGTTGTGTGTGTGTGTGAGAGTGTGTGTGTGTGTGTGTGAGTGTGTGTGTGTGTGTGTGTGGATGAAGGAGATCCAGGTCAACAGCTCGTATTCATTTATCTTTATCATTTTTTAAATGTCGAGCACATTATAATTGGACGGATCACTTCACACACACCGAGTTATATAAATGATATAAATTAAAAATAACGTTTAAGAGCCTGAAACTCTCACCTGGCAACCAGCACATGTCCTCAGGATGTTACCCAACAACACACCACACCGGGGGGGGGGGGGGGGGGGGGGACACACACACACACCAATTACCAGGAGAGTCCGCCACAAGTCGTGAGACACGCTGCCAGCTCTCAAACTGCAGTCACCGTGTGTGTGTGTGTGTGTGTGTGTGTGTGTGTGTGTGTGTGTGTGTGTGTGCTTGCATGTGCGTGTGTGTGTGTGTGTGTGTGTGTGTGTGTAACCTCTGGCCCTTCTTCAGACGGTCTGCAGCGTCTTGAGTGGAGATAACGATTTAAGACCGTAGACGTTCCGTTAGCTCTCGTTAGCTCTCGTTAGTTTCCGTTAGCTCCCGTTAGCTTCCCTAAAGCTCCCGTTAGCTCCCGTTAGCTCGGAGACGTCGTTCCGAGGAAATCAGAGGAATCAGAAGTCGAGGCGTCGGTTCTCGTTGTGGAGCCTCTTCTTCAGAGAGGAAGATAAATGATGGAGCCATTACAAGTGAACTAATTAAGGAATGCTTCTTTTAAAAACTCATTAACTGCTCCCTCATTTACATAATGATGCATATTAATTAAGTTTTAATGAATGTGAGCTCCGTCAGGACGCCGCTCTCCTGGCAGAGCGGCACTCCTCGAGGAAGAAACTCTCTCCTCTTCCTCCTCGCGTGGAGACGGATTAGAACAATATAACCAACAAACAGGAAGCCTGGAGGTCACCACTCAAGGGCACCACTCAAGGTCACCACTCAAGGTCAGCGAGCAGTCTACATGAACCTCCTCTCACACACACACACACACACACACACACACACACACACACACACACACACACACCCCGTGTCCCTGCTGCCGGTGGCTGACGTGGTCCCGGCTCTGATCCTTTGATCATGTCATTCCTCTGGTGACCTCATGAGGTCACCAACACAAGGAGCAGGAGATACACACACACACACACACACACACACACACACACACACTGTGAACTCATTTTAATATTATATGTTCTGCTTTTTATCTTTTTATATTTATCTCACTCTCCGTCGTTTACAGTGTTGTTGTCTCCTCTGTTCACATGTTGTCTTTCCTGTTGTTGACATGTTGTTTCCTGTTGACAAGTTGTTTCCTGTTGTTGACATGTTGTTTTAATGACTCCTGAACGTTGTGTGTGTGAGAAGTGGAAAAAAAAAGTATTTCTTCCCTCACAGCTAAAATACATAAACAATATTTAGTTAAATCAAATTAAATTAACTTGGATCATTTAAAGTTCTCTGCATCATTTTTTTGTGAAGAATATAAAATAATTGGATACAAAAATTAAATAATAATCAGACCCTTAATCAACATGTCTTGTAGGGTCAGCAGAGTGGGAGCACATCGGACTGGAATAAGACAAATATTACAAATAACACAAATAACACAAATAATACAAATAACACAAATAATACAAATAATACAAATAACACAAATAACACAAATAACACAAATAATACAAATAATACAAATAACACAAATATTACAAATAATAAAAACAAAAAATAACACAAATAATACAAACAATACAAACAATACAAATAACACAAATAATACAAATAACACAAATAACACAAATAATACAAATAATACAAATAATACAAATAACACAAATAATTTAAATAATACAAATAAAACAAATAATACAAATACAAATGACACAAATAATACAAATAACACAAATAATTTAAATAATACAAATAACACAAATAATATAAATACAAATAACAAAATAATACAAATATTATTTTTTAAACAAACAATTAAACAAAATTAAAAAATAAAAATAATACAAATAATACAAACAATACAAATAACACAAATAACACATTATACAAATAATAAAAACAATTAAAACAATTAAACAAAATAAAAAAATATAAATAATACACATAATATAAATAATGTACCCGCCTGTATTCGTGCTTATAGAGCTCTGCTCAGACTTTGATAACCGACCTCGCCCCCCAGCGGACTCGTTGTCTTCCCTCCGCTGCGCCGCTCCTCTCCTCCTCTTCATCAGACTCATGGAGCAGCATCACTCACACACTAAGCCGTCTGCTCCGGGTCTCCGGGGTCGGATCCCTCTCCTCTTCACCTGTTCAGCCGTGTGATGAGCCGTGAGGTATGAGGTGTGACGATGCACACGCCGAACACCGCACGCGGGACCACATGTTGCCGTGGTTACCGCGCAAAGACGTGTAGAATAGTTCGGCTCGTCGGCTGAAAGTTGAAATCATTTCGACAGGAAGAAGATGGTTCAGCATACGCGGGGTTAATAATGAACATCGTTCTGAAGTCATTTAGCGTCACGCAGCAAATATCATTTAAAATACACAAAACAAATAAAGGTACATTTCCTAATTACGCTCGTTTGAAGTATTCATTTCGTGTTTAATAAGTGAAATATTCGGCTGTCACATTGGAGTCCTTCTCGTTCTCCTGAGGCCCTGAGCGCTCGCTCGATGCACATGTCTCAAGTTCAAAACGTTGCTGCTCCAGCAGCGTGAGCTCACACGCTGCCACAGGAAACCACACACACACACACACACACACACACACACACACACACACACACACACACACACACACACACACACACACACTCACGACACGGCTGCCTTTAATCAAGGGTTGCGTGTCACGGACAATCGTCTTCCAGAGTGATTCTTTTTAATCAGGCAGTAAATAGGGCAGCCCTGCCTGTCACGTCCCGCCTGCCGTACCTGGAGACTGAAAGGTGTTTCAACAATAGCTCGTGGAGAAAAAACAGAAAAACAAAGAAGCACTTTTTCGCGGCTCATCCCGAATCCCCCCCGAGAACACCAAAGGTAAGAGGAGTGAAGAAGAGGAGAGAAACCGAGATGATGAATAATTTGAATAGTAGGAATGAAGTGAGACGGGGAGCCGCCACGGGGAGCCACAATCAGGTCACCCCAAACACAACGAGGAGAGAGGAGGCGTCACACGCAAGGCATCTCAACACAACTCTGGAGCTGACTGTGAAGTGAGAGGAGAGAGGAGAGAGGAGAGGAGAGGAGAGGAGAGGAAAAGAGAGGAGAGGAAAAGAGGAGAGAGGAAAGAGGAGAGAGGAAAAGAGGAGAGAGGAGAGGAGAGGAGAGGAGAGGAGAGAGGAGAAAGGAGAGGAAAGAGGAGAGAGAGGCGAGAGGAGAGGAAAGAGGAAAGAGGAGAGAGGAGAGGAGAGAGGAAAGAGGAAAGATGAGAGATGAGATAGATTAGAGGAGAGAGGTGAGGAGAGAGAGATAAGGAGAGAGGATTGAGGAGAGAGAGATGAGGAGAGAGGAGAGAGGAGAGGAGAGGAGAGGAGAGGAAAAGAGGAGAGAGAGGCGAGAGGAGAGGAAAGAGGAAAGAGGAGAGAGGAGAGGAGAGAGAGGAGTAAGGAGCTAGGAGAAAGGAGAGGAGAGAGGAAAGAGGAGAGAGGAGAGAAGAAAGACGAAAGACTTGACTTCTGGTCTGATGTCTGTCAGCAGCCTGTTGCTGCGGAGCCAAGACCTGCGGCGCCGTGGCTTCATGCAGCAGAGGCTTCATGAGGCTTCGTGAGGCTTCGTGAGGCTTCGTGAGGCTTCATGAGGCTTCGTGAGGCTTCGTGAGGCTTCGTGAGGCTTCGTGAGGCTTCGTGCAGCAGCTCCTGCTGATGCTCGGTGACAGTCTGAAACGAGCCTCGTGTCTCAGAGCGAGGAAACAAAACTTTGAGGCGGTGGAAAGTTTATAAAGCTCAACGCTGACAGAGAGACAACAAACAGAGCAGCCAGATCCCCTCTCTCTCTCTCTCTCTCTCTCTCTCTCCCTCCCTCTCTCTCTCTCTTTCGGTGCTCCACGTCTCCAGGTGACAGATATGTCACACCACCTAAAACCCCGTGGCACAATTATACCTCTGTGGCTCAGAGTGGGGAGTGAGTGAGAGGAGGTAGTGTGTGTGTGTGTGTGTGTGGGGGGGGGGGGGGTTGTGGATGCTTTACTCCTGGCGTATTCAAAGAGACAGCCCAGGGGATGCCTCTCGCTCTCCTAACAAAGCTCATCTCTCTCTGGGCGACGCCCCTCGGCGAGGAGCAGAGAGCGTCTTCAGAGAGGATGCTGGGAATCAAGAATCCAACGCTGCGGAGGCCATGGGGGGGGGGGGGGGGTGGCCATGTGGGGGGGGGGGGGGGGTCTTCTCCTGTGAGGAGTGACATGGTGTCGTTAGCTCGCTGTGGAGTTCTCCTTCAGATTCACTTTGACCTGAAGTTAAATCATCCCTCAATGCAAATGAAATATTTCCTTCC
>CM070101.1:1727500-1740000 GCA_036178185.1 Liparis tanakae | reverse complement strand
GGAACTCTCTTTCCTTCGTCTCATTCCGCTCCGACAGGAAGTCACAGCGTCACATTTTTGAACAAACTTCTTTTGTTTTTTCTGATGAGCTTCTCGTATGGATGAGTGGAGGAGGAGGGTGGAGGCCCTCCACCACGCCGCCAGGAGGACGACTCGCCCTCTGCGTGAGGCGCTAAACAAACCAAGTAATGGAGACACATTCACATGAATTAAGCCGGAGCTGACGGAGCTGCTCCTCCTCCTCCTCCTCCTCCTCCTCCTCCTCCTCCTCCTCCTCCTCCTCCTCTCCTCCGAGGCGGTTTGGGGTCCACGCTGACGGATGGATCGCTGCATCTTCAAATGCATCCCCCCTCATGTCTCTTGAAAATAATGGAATGGAAGTAAGTGTGTGTGTGTGTGTGTGTGTGTGTGTGTGTGTGTGTGTGTGTGTGTGTGTGTGTGAGTGCTGACTGGCACAATATAGCAGGACAAATATCATTTCATTATGATCTAGTGGAAAATGAAATTTGCTTAACAAGTCGGCCCAAAGCCTCCACACACACACACACACACACACACATACACTCACACACACACACACACACACGCACACATACACACACACACACACACACCCACAAACACACATACACTCACACATATATACAAACACATACACAGGTGGAGGTGGAGCTGCAGGTGGAGGTGGAGGTCGAGGCGGATGTGGAGATGGAGCTGGAGGTGGAGATGGAGGTGGAGATGGAGGTGGAGCTGGAGGCGGATGTGGAGCTGGAGCTGGAGGTGGAGATGGAGGTGGAGATGGAGGTGGAGCTGGAGGCGGATGTGGAGCTGGAGCTGGAGGTGGAGATGGAGATGGAGGTGGAGGTGGAGATGGAGGTGGAGGTGGAGCTGGAGGCGGATGTGGAGCTGGAGGTGGAGCTGGAGGTGGAGGTGGAGATGGAGGTGGAGCTGGAGGCGGATGTGGAGCTGGAGCTGGAGGTGGAGATGGAGATGGAGATGGAGGTGGAGATGGAGGTGGAGATGGAGGTGGAGCTGGAGGCGGATGTGGAGCTGGAGCTGGAGGTGGAGATGGAGATGGAGATGGAGGTGGAGATGGAGGTGGAGATGGAGGTGGAGCTGGAGGCGGATGTGGAGCTGGAGCTGGAGGTGGAGGTGGAGATGGAGATGGAGGTGGAGATGGAGATGGAGGTGGAGGTGGAGATGACAGTGGCTTCAATCTGCTGCAAAGCATTTGAAGACTTGATTTATGACCTTATTTGGTCTTCTGTATGCAAATGCTTGAGGGGGGGGGTGATGGGGGGGGGCACACTTTGGTTGTTTGCATAATGAGATTCCCAGGGTCATCCCCCCCCCCCCCCCCCAGTGCATCAGGCCTCATATTATGTTCTATGTATATTAGTCGTTTACTCTGTTTCCCTCCAGGTGACGGGCCACGCCCTCAAGGGGGCGGGGCTCAAGGGGGCGGGGCTTGGGTGGTGGTGTAATCTGTAAATTAATTTCCAGTGTTCCTTTGCTGCTTCCATGTGAAGTTGCTTTCTTAGATGAACCAGAGGATGAGAACATGGAGGGGGGGGGGGGGGGCAGTGACCCCCCCCCCCAGAGAGACGATGGGCCGGTCCAACACTTCAGGTATTAAGGGGGGAATATGCAGCGACGTTGATCACATCAATATTTAACGTCCTCTTATGCACATTATGCTGAGTTGTCCAATTTCATTAAGAACATCCGTCACCCTGGAGGCCCCCAGGAGCCCGAGAGAGGGCTCAGTGCACACACACACACACACACACACACACACACACACACACACACACACACAAACAACACACAGACACACAAACAACACACAACACACACACACACAGACACACAAACAACACACAAACAACACACAGACACACAACAACACACCGCATTGCTTTGTTCACGGGGGAATAGAAGTATGTTAGTGGGTTCTATATATACTGTACAAACATATATATGTATATATATGTACAGTATATAAATATATATTTATATACAGTAAATATATATGTATATTTATATACAGTACGTATATATATGTATGTACTGTATATAAATATACATATATATATATACAGAATATATATATATATATATGTATATATCATATATATTTGTATATATATAAGTATACATATATGTATATATACACATATATATGTATATACAGAATATATATGTATGTATATATACATATACGTATATGTATATACATATATATGTGTATATATACATTTATATATATTTATGTGTGCGTATATATACATATATATATTATATATATATATGTATATATATGCACACATAAATATATATATGTATATATATATATATACAGTATACTCAAACATACCTCTACGGCTGCATATCTGCACCATGTGAAGTGTATTTCTGATCTTTGGAGCATCGTGTGTGTCCGTCTCGTGAGAGTTGCTGGTTGAACGCCGCGGCGCGGCGCTGCTCGTGGGTCATTACCGTCGGCTCGTGGGCTCGCCGGTGTTCATCACGTCTCCCGTGACAATGCCTCCGGTACCTGAAGGCGCCGCGGCTCGCGTGACGTTTTAACAACCCTGATTCCTTTCACGCGCCACCATTTCCTCTCCTGCACTTTGCTGCCATTTCATTTCCAGACCTGAATTACCAATTTGTCTTTGTGTTGCCGCGCTCGCGCCTCCTCCAGCTTTATATGCTAAATGCACTAAAGTGGAGCATTTTCCATCACGGGGATATTTCCCCGCTCTAATTTGCCGGTGCTGATGGTGAGTGGCTCCGTCTCCCAGGACCAGGAACTCTTGTTCCGCCGTCCCGGTGACGGCTTCATGACAAGTGTCTTTCATATGCGGGAGAACGGCGTGGGGGGGCATTACCGACACCGGCGGAGGAGACGGATGTCAGTTACCTTCACAGAGGGACTCATGATTACTGCCTCTGTGGTGAGGGAGGGAGAGAGAGAGGGAGAGAGGGAGGAGAGGAGGGAGGAGGGAGAGGGAGGAGGAGGAGGGAGGGAGAAGAGGAGGAGAGAGTAAGATAGAGAGGGAGGGAGGTGGAGAGAGAGGGAGAGGGAGGGAGGGAGGGAAAAGGAGGGAGAGAGAGAGAGAGGGAAAGGGAAAGAGAGGGAGGAGAGAGTAAGATAGAGAGGGAGGGAGGTGGAGAGAGAGGGAGAGAGAGAGGGAGAGAGAGGGAGAGGGAGGGAGAAAGAGAGGGAGGGAGAGGTCCTAACACGCAAGGTCTTAAGACCAGAGGTACTCACACTAGAGGCCTCAGGCTGGAGGAGCTTAGGCTCCGCTCCTCTAGCTCGCCACATGCGATAGAAGTGAACGACAAGATGCTTTTTGTCTTTCTTGATGTTTTGTATTTTCACTTCTCAACACTCCAACATGGTGTCTCACTTCCCACCTGAATCACACTCTCCTCCTCCTCCTCCTCCTCCTCCTCCTCCTCCTCCTCCTCCTCCTCCTGCTGAGGCTCCTCATCATGGAGCTCCATCACGGCCTGTGAAGCTCCGTCCAGAGGGGAAGACATTCCTCATGATGAGAGACAGAAGTCTTTACCCTGACCCTGTGTGTGTGTGTGTGTGTGTGTGTGTGTGTGTGTGTGTGTGTGTGTGTGTGTGTGTGAGTGAGTGAGTGTGTGTGTGTGTGTGTGTGTTCTTTACTCATGATGACAGGTGAGGCTCCTGTGGAGCGATGTGATCTCTAAACCACAGACCAGGCGAGAGCCGGCAGCGCGGTGACATCGAGACACCTGGAGACCGCCATCGTAACGGCGAGGGGGGGTGGGAGGGGATGTGTGTGTGTGTGGGGGGTAATGTGTGTGTGTGTGTGCGGGGGGGGGGGACCCTTTCTGACCTCGTTGGCTTCCACACTCATCAAAACCGCCATGAGATCAGAACCCAGAGCAGCTTCTCAGTCACACACTCACACACACACACACACACACACACACACACACACACACACACACACAGCGTAGTGCTGGTGGGGCCATCACCTCACACAGGAAGTGCGCTTGTCGCTATACAGACCTTATCTCCGGGCCACAGTGTGGGTGTGCCACCTGCAGAGAGAGAGAGAGGGAGAGAGAGAGAGAGAGAGGGGTGTGAGAGAGAGAGAGGGGTGTGTGTGTCTCTCCCCCCCCCCCCCCATAAAGAGACGCTCGTCTCTTTATTGGCTCCGCCCCCAACGCAGAGGCCGCGTTAGAGCGTAATGATTTGGGCGCTTACCAATTAACGGGAGGAAATAATTAATTTTCTCGTTAAAACAAGACGTCCTTTTATGGATTAATAAAGCTGCAGCTCTCTGCTATCATGTCTACGGGATGTGATCATATATGATCACATCTACTGGATGTGATCATATATGATCACATTTACGGGATGTGATCATATATGATCATATCTACGGGATATGATCACATCCAATAGACACACACACATGCACAATCACACACACACATACACACACAAACAGACACATACACATACACAATCACACACACACACACAGAGAAACACACACATACACAATCACACACACATAAAGAATAACAAACACACACACACACAATAACAAACACACAGACCCACCACACACACTCTGAACCCTCCACCGCCCTTCAGCTGGCTAACTGTAACACACACACATTTACACCCACACAAACACACACATAAACACGTATACACAATCACACACACACACAAACAATAACAAACACACACACATACACACACGCACACACACACGCATGGATGCAATGAAAACACTCAAACTAATAAACAGAGTGAGGCAGCGTCCCAGCCGGGCTCTGTGATTGGTCCAGGCCGCCGTGTGAGAAGGTCAGCTGCGCCCTGATTGGTCCCCGGTGGCGTCTGTTCAGGCCCACGGGGGTCCTGATGGGGTACTGGGGGTCCATTAGCAGGGTTCACATAGCAGGACCAACAGAACCAGCCTCCAGCCCGGCTCCGGCTGCTGATCCCTTATCAGCGCCGCGTTCTGCAGAACGAGCTTTCAAATGGAGCAGACTGATCTGAGATCAGGGTCCTGGAGGGACCAGCGGACCACCCAGGGTCTGCGGGCCCAGGGCTGAGGGCCAATGGGCGACCTGCACGGTGTCTCCTGACCTCTTGACCTTTACAGAGGGCGAGGACCCCCCCCCCCCCCCCCAGACACTTGGCCCACTTCCTGTCTGGCTCAGCCTGAAGGAGGCTTGCCAGAACACGCTGGAGAGCCGCGCTGCAGGAATGTGTCATCCTCCCTGTTGCCAGGGACGACACATGACACCATGGGAGGGGGGGGGGGGGCCTTGGCCATTAACCCAGGAAATGACATCATATCTTAGAGTAGACGTATAGCTTCATTCTCCCTCACAGCGGTTTCTCCTCCTGTCCTCCTCCCCCGATGCTCCTCACCCGATGCTCCTCCCCCGATGCTCCTCCCCCGATGCTCCTCCCCCGATGCTCCTCCCCCGATGCTGACCCTGAGGACCACAGGTGTGGGGTCACTGGGGGTCAGCGGCACTCTGACGTCTCTCCTCCAGCAGAGCGGCGAGGACACACGGACACACCGGGGTGTGTGTGGTCGCACCAGGAGACACGTGAGTGTTAGAGTGCAAGTGGGTGCATGCCTTTTGTGTGTGTGTGTGTGTGTGTGTGTGTGTGTGTGTGTACAGTTGTTGCGTTGGCATTAGGGTTTAAGATCCCGAGGTGGACTTCAAAAGGATTCCTGAGGTTCTCGTTGTGCCTCCCTCGCCGTGATCCTGTGAGTGCAGACACACCCTCAGAGCCGCGACGCCCTGGACCTCCCACACACTTTGAAGGTGAGCACACACACACACACACACACACACACACACACACACACACACACTGCACAGGTACCTGTGAGCTGAGCTCATGAGCTGCTCCACAGAGGCCTGGTACCTCAGGGGGACCAGAGCCTCCAGGAGGTCTGACCCGGGATCAGTGCAGCCCACACCAGCATCACACTGGAGTCCTTTGTTGTTGTTGTTGTTGTTGTTGTTGTTGTTGTGATGTTAAATATCTTCCTAGTTGGCGTCGGATGACCGAAAGAAATATTTAAAGTTGACGGTTTGGATCCTTGGGGGCCGACGCTTCGTGGCGTAGCAGAAGACTCCTCATGCTGCCCCTTAGGCTGCCCCCCCCCCCACACACACACACACACACACACACACACTGGAGGAACTCAACACCTGGAAGCCAACATCTAATGGAGGGGAATCCCCAGAGCGACTCAGGATTCCTGATGGATGGAGCATGCGCAGTCGCCCACACGAGAAACTCTTCTGTCCCTTTATGAATGCGGGGCGACACACCAGCCTGTTAGCCATCACCGGCTACACCACCCAAACTACGTCAGTCATCTCAGCCACTCCACTGCAAATAAAGATAAAGATATAGATTTAGATTTACCGATAGTTTCACGAGTCTACGGCTGTAAGCTCATAGCGTCTTTAGATTCAAGATATTTTAATGTCATGTGCACATATAACAAGTTATTTGTACAATGAAAAGCTTTTATTGCCGGGTCCTCCAAACTAAACAAAATTACAAGGTAAGAAAGAAAGAAATACAAATAAGTCACAAAAAAGCTAAAATAACTTTAAGACCCAGCTGACCAGTGTGTTCAATTTCTTTTTTGACTTCATCTGGATTCAAAAGTAAAGAACATGAGCTCTCTCTCTCTCTCTCTCTCTCTCTCTCTCTCTCCCCCCCCCCCCACACACACACACACACACACACACACTCCTGCAGCAGCACAAAGACCACAAGCGTCGCAGAGCGCGGGAGACTCGGTTTAGTTCCGCCAGCTGTCTTCTTCTTCTTCTCCTCTTTCTGAAACGACTTCCTTCATGTCTGCAGAGTGGCTGACGTATAGTTAATGCACCCCCCCCCCCCCCCCCCCCCGCGCATTACCCATATGCCTCAAAAAAAAAAAAGCAGAATGATCTCAAAGGCAAACGATCTTCAGACGGCGGCGTCCTTCATCTCGGCGTGGCGGCGGAGCGACGTGGAGGTGAGCGTCCTCTCGGCGAGGAAGAGGAGGAGCGATGCTTCTGCTTTTGTTATTCCTCCCCCTCCTCATTAAAGAGCGTGCTCACGCTCCCCGGAGAGTCCGACACACAACTCTTCTCCACAGGTACAGCTCTCTGGGGTCCTCCTCACGCTTCCTTCCCTTCGCCTCTCCTCTCCTCTCCTCTCTCCTCCTCTCCCCCCCGCCCCCTCTCCTCATCTGTCTCCTCCATCCGTCGCCCTTCTCTTCATGTGCATCCCACTCCCTCCTCTTAGATCCTTCTACCTTCACCTCAATACCTTTATTTTGGCACAACACACTCCCTCCCTCCCTCCTTCCCTCCTCCCTCCCTCCCTCCTTCCCTCCTCCCTCCCTCCCTCCTCCTCCTCACATTCTATCTGCATATGCAAGTGCTTATTTTGAAACGTGGCCCACAACAGATATTCAATATTAATGAGGACCCTCATGAATGTTTGAGCTCTAGTTAGACACGTCGTGGTTTGTTAACCGGGGGGGGGGGGGGGGTGCTCCGGGGTGATGGTGATGATGGTCCGAGGTGGTGGTGGTGGTGGTGCTGTGTGGGGGGTTTGAGAGACCCCCCCCCCCCAACACACACACACACATAGTGCTGTAATGTCCCACGGTGGGCATGGCGATGGGGGGGTTGGGGGGGGGGGGGGGGTTCCGGAGCTTGTTACAGACAGCTGGCCATTAGTCTGGTGGCTCCGCCTCCTGCTGGGACGTTATTTAACGATTCTATTTCATCGTCACTTCAAATGATGCGACGGCCTCATGGAGATGGAGAAGGTGACACCTCCACCCGATGGGCGGAGGACACCACGGGCACGTGTGAATGACGGGGATGTACGCACACACAGATAGAAAAACACAGACACACACACAAACACACACACACACACAAACAAAGATACACACACACATACACAAACAAAAACACAAAGATACACACACACACACACATACACAAACACAAACACACAGACACAGATACACACACATACACAAACAAAAACACAAAGATACACACACACACATACACACACAAACACAAACACAGATACACACACATACACAAACACACACACAAACACACAGACACACACAGACACACACAAACACAGATACACACACACGCACACACACAGGCACACACATACACAAACAAACACAGACACACACAAACACACACACATGCACACACACAAAAACACAAAGATACACGCACACACACACACATACACACAAACACACAGACACACAGACACACACACAAACACATAGACACACACAAACACAGATACACACACACACACAGACACACACATACACAAACAAACAAAGACCATGCGTGTCCCAGTGTGTCTTGCGTGTCCCATGCGTGTCCCAGGCGTGTCCCAGTGTCCCATGCGTGTCCCAGGCGTGTCCCAGTGTCCCATGCGTGTCCCAGGCGTGTCCCAGTGTGTCATGCGTGTCCCAGGCGTGTCCCAGTGTGTCATGCGTGTCCCAGGCGTGTCCCAGGCGTGTCCCAGTGTGTCATGCGTGTGCGCGGCCTCCCGGGCCCCAGCAGCCTCGCGCTCTGGGCTGTGATCCGGTTTCCCGGGTGGAGGCTTGTCCTCTGGGCTCCGGGCTGTGATTCCCGGAGGCGTGTCAGGATCCAGGATCAGTGGATACCACAGGCACGCTGCCCCCCCCGCCGCCGCCGCCTACTTGTGCATATGCAGAGGGAGGCAGCGTCTCCACTGTGGCAGCAAAACACCCGACTACAAAAGAGCTGCACCCTCTGACAGGCGGCTTCAGAAGGGCGATGACAGAATCAGGGCGGAGACGATGATCTGAGAGCCGATGTGTAGCAGGAGGCGAGGAGGAGGCGAGGAGGAGGCGAGGAGGCTTTCTTTCCTCTGTCTCCTTTTCATACCTTTTCCCAGGATTCATCAAGCGCCACTTGACACATGTCTGACTGCGGTGGCGTGAATCTCCCCAGAGGATCGGTCCCTCTGCTCCTCCTCTGCACCTCCTCCTCAGCCCCTTCCCCCCAATTTACATCTCAAACCAGCCACGAGCCGATCAGGCGGCTAACGAGGAGCAGCTCATCAGAACGGGAGGAGACGCAGGAGCCATTGATCATGAGCAGGTGAGCCGGGCGGCTGTCACTGCTCGGTCCTCGGGGGGACGACGACTGTGTTAATCACCTGAATCACACCGAGTCAGAACCATCAGGACGCCCTGATGCACAAAGGTCACGACCTCTGGACACGGTTCCTCTGGTGGTCTGGTCCCTGCTGGTCGCCCCTGACCCCCCACCCTCCTGACCCCCCCTCCTGACCCCCCTGACCCCCTGATCTAGTTGTCTTACCCTCATCAGGGAGGTGACCTGCGCCCCTGCACTGGTAACCACAGCAGGAGGAGGAGGAGGAGGAGGAGGAGGAGGAGGAGGAGGAGGCCACACAGTATAGAGGCACATATTTGCACTGAGGAATTAAACCCCCCCCCCCCCCCCCCCCCCCCCTCGCCGCTCCCGGGTAGTTTGTGCTTTTTATTATTTTTCCAATTAGAGTCAATTGACCTGACAGAATGGAGGGCAATTAGTGACCCCCCCCCTCCTCCTCCTCCCTCCCCCGGGGTAATTTGCAGGAGGTTCTCCGCAGTGCTTTATGTGGATTTAGGCCCCGCCCACAAACCCTGTTGGAGCATAATGGCTGACGCTTCCTTCAGAATGTCTCCTCTTCCTCTCCTCTTCCTCTCAGAGAAGAACAATTACCCACTGAAGGGCTCCATCTTCAAACTGCTCAGAATCCCCCCCCTCTCCCTCTCCCAGAAAGACGTTTAGTATTTCAAACACAGGAGGAGATCTTTACTGATGCTTCAGGATTGTTGCCAGTCGCCGTGTTTGGATTCATAAACATATCCACGAGGAGCATTGTGTGTGTGTGTGAGAGTGTGTGTGTGTGTGTGTGTGAGTGAGTGCATTGAAAGCCAGCTGGAGGGGGGGGGGGGGCTTAACCCTCGTGTTGCTGCTGATGAGCTTGATGAATGTGCCGTGTGGGTGATTGTCCTCTCAGCTCCGTCCTCATACCTGTCCCTGTGTCTGGCACACAAAGGGGGGGGTAATCCTCTGAACTGAGGGGGGGCGTGGATGGAGACTCAAGGCGGTGTTAGTGGATCTGCATCCAGACACATCATATCCTCCTGGGGGGGGGGGGGGGGACATTAGAGTAAATTTATTCCATGCATGTGAAAGCGCGCCCGGCCGCCGCACGCCGTTTGCTCGACATCCAGTACATCTGTTGTGTTAAGTGACTGTAATTTGGGTGACATTGGCACAAAGCCTCTTAATGTGGCCCCGGTGGACCCGGGGAGAGGCCCCCGGGGGCCGCACAGCTGGGGCCCGTCACGGATCATTCCCCTCTTCACGTGATTAATTACAGTTTGATCACTTGAATCTAAACCTGATTAATGTTGGTCACATGTCAGGAGGAGGCGCACACGGCTCCTCTGGAGCTCCTCTGCACCTCCTTCAGATCCATGGAGGAGGTCGCATGAAGCTGAGGAGAGGAGGTGCACCGTGAGCCCAGGACCAGCACCGGACCTGGAGCTCCTGGGCTCCAATTGGACGTCGCTCTGAGCTCCTCGAGGGCGAGCGGCGGGAACAAAGCGCTGCCTGGCGTGGCGCAACGTGGCGTGGCGGGATTTGACATGGCGTGATTTGACATGGCGTGATTTGACATGGCGTGATTTGACATGGCGCTGCGTGGCGTGACGTGGCGTACATTAACGAGCAGCGCTTTCAACGCCAACGCGGCTTTATTCTCTACAACGTTAATTGCATGAATATAAAGTATACACACATATATATATATATATATATATATATATATATATTTATAAATACACACATATATATATGTATATACATACATATATAAATATATCTGTATATATATTTGTATATATAAATACATATATTTATATATATATATATATATATATATATATTTGTATATATTTATAAATACACACACATATATATACATATATATATATATATATAAATATATGTATTTATATATACAAATATATCTGTATATATATATAATATATATGTGTGTGTGTATTTATAAATATATACAAATATGTATATATATATATAAATATGTTTATCTGTGTCTCTGTCTCTGTCTCTGTGTCTCTTGTCTCTGTGTCCCTGTGTCTCTGTGTCCCTGTGTCTCTGTGTCTGTGTCTCTGTGTCCCTGTGTCTCTGTGTCCCTGTGTCTCTGTGTCCCTGTGTCTCTGTGTCCCTGTGTCTCTGTGTCCCTGTGTCTCTGTGTCCCTGCAGGCCGTCCTCCTCCCGCTCTGCAGCTTTCCTCTGCAGCTTACGCGAACACGGGGACTTTGCATGTTTTAAGCTTTATGCAAATATGATGGATTTCCGTGGATTTGGGGCGATTGCCTGCCGTGGGATTCCTTTACAAATGTCTTCAGAAATAAAGTGAACCCATTTTATTTAAATTCAGTTTTAAGAAGGAAAACAAATCGGGAGAGGCTGAGAACGTCGAGGAAGTTCAGGCTGCAGCGTCAGGAACTCAGGAACAAGAGGTCACCCTGAGGGGTCACCCTGAGGGGTGACCCTGTGAGGTCACCCTGTGAGGTCACCCTGAGGGGTGACCCTCAGGGTGACCTCAGGATGGCTCCTCAGGGTGACCCTGAGGGTCACCCTGAGGAGCCATCCTGTGAGGTCACCCTGTGAGGTCACCCTGTGAGGTCACCCTGAGGGGTGACCCTGAGGGTGAGGACATGTGTGTGCGTGTCCTCCTGAGCGTGAACACGATGTCTCCTCTGAGCCATGTTGGTCGTCAGTGGCATAAATTTGGATGCGAGGAACATCAAAGCCCCATTCCCTCCCTCCCCCCTCCTCCCCCCCCCTCCCCCCCGGGCCACGCTTATTTACATTTCAAATCTGCATTCCTCATATAGATCTGTCTGCCTCTGATTTTAATATCAGAGATGTTCCCACGACACCTTTTGTTTTATTATGCATTATGAATTTCTTCCCCTCTCCCTCTCCCTCTCTCTCTCTCTCTCTCTCTCTCTCTCCCTCCATCCTCCTCTAATCCCTCTCTCCCACACCAGGCTTATGAGTCCCAGTGTTTTATCGTGAGAGAGAGATTTATCATTTCAATCTCATTTCAATAAATAAAATAATCTCTCTCCTCCGAACGTGACAGCAGCTCGTTTTGTTATCGGAGAAACTTCTACAGCTTTAGAGGTGGAGGTGAAGAGGAGCCACCTCCTCCACCTCCTCCTCTCCTCTCTTCCTTCTCTTCTTCTTCTTCTTCTTCTTCTTCTTCTTCTTCTTCTTCTTCTTCTTCTTCTTCTTCTTCTTCTTCTTCCTTCTTCTTCTTCCTCCTCTTATTCCTCCTCCTCCTCTCC
>CM070101.1:1705000-1720000 GCA_036178185.1 Liparis tanakae | reverse complement strand
GAGAGGGAGAGAGAGAGGGGAAGGGGAGAAGGGAGAGAGGGGAGAGAGAGAGGGAAGGGGAGAGGGAGAGAGAGAGGGGAGAGGGGGAAATATGGGGAGAGAGAGAGGAGGAGGAGGGGGAGAGGAGGGGGGAGAGAGAGAGGGGAAGAGAGAGGGGAGAGAGAGGGGAGAGAGAGAGGGGAGAGAGAGAGGGAGAGAGAGAGAGGGAGAGAGAGGGAGAGAGAGGGGGAGAGAGGGGGAGAGAGGGGGAGAGGGAGGGAAGGGGAGAAGGGAGAGAGGGGAGAGAGAGAGAAGGGGAGAGAGAGGAGAGAGAGGGGAGAGAGGGGGAAATATGGGGAGAGAGAGAGGGGAGGGGGAGAGGAGGGGGAGAGGAGAGGGAGAGAGAGGGGAGAGAGAGGGGAGAGAGAGAGGGGAGAGAGAGAGAGGGGAAGGGGGAGAAGGGAGAGAGAGGGGGAGAGAGAGAAGGGGGAGAGGGGAGAGAGAGAGGGGAGAGAGGGGGAAATATGGGGGAGAGAGAGAGGAGGAGGGGGGAGAGGAGGGGGAGAGATAGAGAGGGGGAGGGAGGGGGGAGAGAGAGGGGAAGGGAGGGAGGAGGGAGAGAGAGACACTTGTGTTCTAGCATAAGCAACGTTTAACTCACAACAGGACACACAGAACATGAGGGTTCTAAAGGGTTCTAAAGGGTTCTAAAGGGTTCTAAAGGGTTCTACAAAGGCGTTGTGGTTCTAGTGTTGACTCCTGGAGCAGAACTCCAGGAGGAGCCCGTGCTCCGGCCTCGCCGTTGTCGCCGTGGTTGCCGGGCGACCGTCCGAGCTGCCGGATGCTGGTCGACATGTTTTTGGGAGGGTAACCGAGGGTAACCGAGCGTAACCGAGGGTAACCGAGGGCGACCTCCCCGGCTCTCGCCCCGGAGCGTTCCTCATCTCCTCCTCAGGTGTGCCCTGTCGCCGCGCTCCCGAACGCTCGGCCTCCTCTGTGGGAACGCGGCGGGTTCACCTGAGCTCGGGGATCACCCGTCGTGTCCCGACAGGGCGCCGCGAGACATTCCTCGATTGCCAGCGATGTCCAAGTCGTTCTCGGGGCTCCGCGGTCCTGTTGGGACAGAGCGCCGTATTGTTGGGATACCTGCATAGCTGCGTGATTGGTGTCAAATAAACACGGCGGTGAGCTGCAGCGCTAGAGGTCTTTTTACCTGTAATTACGGCGCGGCGAGCTTTCCACCGCGGGAGCGCTGCCAGCTCGCCGCGGCTTTACGGGCTTCTGGTCCTTTCTTGTGGTCGTCGCGCTGCAATTAAAACCGTCTCCAATCGCTGGGTGGCAAACGGCTCGGAGACAGACTCTCGTCTCTCCCACACACACACACACACACACACACACACGTGTGTGTGTAGTCTCATACACACACACACACACACACACACACACACACGGTGGAGCCGCTGGCTGGAGGCGATGGGAAAGTGTGTGATATAGGAAAACATAGTTAATTACATCTGACAGGTATCTATTAAAGAGCATTCTTAGACCTCGGAGGCCTCGCATGTGACGGAGGCCGGGTGGAGGAGGCCCGGGTGGAGGAGGCCCGGGTGGAGGAGGCCCAGACGCTCTTTGTGTTCTCCTCGTCCGCCGGCGAGGAGACGGGGTCTCGCTCTGCGTTTCCTAACGAGTCATTCAGTTCTTCTTTTCACGTGAAGTGGACGAGCACTTGAACGCCTCACGAGGAGCGACTCGGACAATAGGCGCGTGATTGTAATCACGCCGTTCAACCTGGTCGCCGCGCCGCGACCCGCAGGTGTAGCGGCCAGGTGCGCCCGCGGCGCCGACGCGAGGGCCGGCGCCGCGCTTCCCGCGTTCGCCGCTCCCGCTTCTTCTTCTTTCTTTCAATCATTTCATTCTAAGTTTTTACAAGTTACACCAGACAATCAAAAACGAATGAATACAACAATTACAAAACACCCAACTCTACGGACAATCAGACTAATTAAAAAAAAAGAAAACACAAACCTGAAGATTGCATAGCTTCTTCTTCTTAATCTGCCCGACGACTCGGTCACGACGGAGACAGACGCTCCAATAAACACGTTTACTGCACGGAGCGTCTCCTCGTGGCCGAGAGGCAGAAACAGGAACGGGTTTTATGGATCTGACACATCAAACTACTGGTATGCTGTGGTCTGGCATACTGGTCTGGGTGGGGGGTGGTGGGGGGGGGGGGGGGGCATTGTGGGCTTTGATCCAGAATGCATCACCCAGGCGTGTCGTGCCACTTCGACCCGGATGTCGCGATCCGCTGTCCCGGTGGCCGTGGAGCAGCGTGAACCTGAGAGGACCCGAAAGGTCAGAGGTCAGAGGTCAGAGGTCAGAGGTCAGAGCCGCGGTGGCTTCCTGCAGCCATAATGACGGGATGCAAAACGTCAAATAGAGGTTTCAAACAAAGACAAAGCCGGAGCGGAGATTACGATCATACCTGGGCAGGTTGTCTTCGCCCACATTCCTCTCTCCAATTAAAAGCGGCGGTTTCCCTCGGCGGCCGCGTGACTGACGAGCCCGGTTCTTGGTTCCCGGCCGGCGGCGACGTCGCGACGCTTCGTCTCCTCCGGGCGGGCGCCGGAATGCGCTGGCACGGAAAGCCGTTCTTCGGGTCCCGGCTCGACCTGCGGGGACACGCGGTCGCGGTCGCGGTCGAGGAAGCTGTCGTGGTCGTGCAGCGGGCCTCGGGTCGGGGTCGGCTTAAAATGGACAAACATCACAGAGCGAGGCGTGAGTCCAGAGCCGCTCCGACTCGGCTCCCCGAGACGTTCCCGAGGCGAGCGCCGGCCGCCGTCTTCGCCCCGCGACTCGGGATTAGCGCGGCGTGCCGGGGACGCCGCGGCCTTTTCACCGCCCGGCGCACAAAGTGACTTTTTAATGCATTCCATTTAACTTTAATTACTCCAATCTCGGCGAGGGCACACAGGAAGAAAAGGGGCCCCGGCGTTTGTGCCGAGCAGATTAAGCCGCCGCCCTGCCAAGTCCGCGGCGCGCTGCATCCGAAGATAGAATTCAAATTCAAATGCGAGGCTAAAGAAAGTACAGCTGTCACCCCTCTGGCCCGCGGAGCCCCAACCGGATCAAAGATGAGGCGTCCTCCTCCCTGCCCGCGCAGAAAGGAGCCGTCCTGGCCGTGCCAGTGTCTCGTCCCCCGGGGCCTCTAATCCTCCTCCTGACTCCACACTGACAGCCCGAATAAAGGCATTAAACCCCGCAAAATAATTACCAATTAAACCGGATGGAGAAGTCATCAGGTAGTGGCTGGGGGGGGGGGGGGGCGGAGGAGGAGAGGATGGAGGAGAGGATGGAGGAGAGGATGGAGCTGGGTTCAGAAGCATCTTTATTCCTCCCGCCTGCCAAGAACAACCTGTGCGCTCCCTTTGTGCCGGATGCTCTGGATGAGCGAGTGACCTCGCAGAGCGATATCAGAGCGGCGGCAGGCGGCGCGGCGCTTTTCTGGGTGTCGCGGGAAAAAAAAAGTTCTGGGCGCCGTTTCCCCGACTGAACGGGCGCCAGAGACGGCGCCGCCGCTCACTAAGCCGCTGGGAATCTGAGTGGTTGTTGATAATCTGCTGCGGCGCAGGAGATCAGCTGGACACCGGGCCCTCCGCACAGCCCTGGAATGTGTGTGTGTGTGTGTGTGTGTGTGTGTGTGTGTGTGTGTGTGTGTGTGTGTGTGTGTGTGTGTGTGTGTGTGTGTGCACTGGCCACAGTGGTAATGAGGTGTGTGTGTACCTGTAGATCAGTGTGATGGCTGTTTGCAGACTAGCGTGCCATGAGGCCCAGGGCGCTAATCCACCAGCGCCACGCTGCCGAATCCAGGTAAAGTGATCCTAAAGCCTCCTCCCCCTCCTCCCCCTCCTCCTCCTCCCCTCCTCCCCCCCTCCTCCTCCTCCTCCTCTGTTCTCGCTGCTCTCCTTTGATCCTGTGAGCTGAAGATCAGACCAGGGCGTCTTCTCAAAGGACGTCTGGACAACGTGAGCTGCTCTACGAAGAGGAGCTGCTCTATGAGGAAGAGTTGCTCTACGAGGAGGAGCTGCTCTACGAGGAGGAGCTGCTCTACGAGGAGGAGCTGCTCTATGAGGAGGAGCTGCTCTATTAGAGGAGGAGTTGCTCTACGAAGAGGAGCTGCTCTACGAGGAGGAGCTGCTCTATGAGGAAGAGTTGCTCTATGAGGAGGAGCTGCTCTACGAGGAGGAGCTGCTCTATGAGGAGGAGCTGCTCTATTAGAGGAGGAGTTGCTCTACGAAGAGGAGCTGCTCTACAAGGAGGAGCTGCTCTATGAGGAAGAGTTGCTCTATGAGGAGGAGCTGCTCTACGAGGAGGAGCTGCTCTATGAGGAGGAGCTGCTCTATGAGGAGGAGCTGCTCTATGAGGAAGAGCTGCTCTATGAGGAGGAGCTCTGTGCAGTCAGAGACTCAGACTCTTCTCAAAGCGTCCCGGAGAGTCTTCTGTTGGAGCTCCTCCAAGCCGCTGGTTATCAAACTATGTCAACGTATGCATGTTCACAGGAGGGGGGGAGGGAGGGGGGAGGAGGGAGGGGGGAGGCGGGAGGAGGGAGGGGGGAGGCGGGAGGGAGGGGGCAGGCCTCCAGGAGCCAAACGGCTGCTCGGCCCGCTCCACATTCCACTGATCACTTTTGACCCGAGGGATGCGTCGCTGATACGACTTGTCGGTTGGTTTGTGAGTCGGTGCCAACAACACCCGGGGCGTGTGCAGCAATGTGGACGCACGCACACACACACACACACACACACACACTCACACAGACACAGACACAGACACACGCGTGTACCACACACACACACATGTCCCACACACACGTGTACCGCACACACACACGTGTACCACACACACATACACCAGTACCACGGTGTGTGTGTGTGGTACACGTGTGTGTGTGTGTGTGTGTGGTACATGTGTGTGTGTGTGTGTTACATGTGTGTGTGTGTGTGTGTGTGTGGTAGATGTGTGTGTGTGTGGTACATGTGTGTGTGTGTGTGTGGTACATGTGTGTGTGTGTGTGTGTGTGGTTCATGTGTGTGTGTGTGTGTGTGGTTCATGTGTGTGTGTGTGTGTGTAGTACATGTGTGTGTGTGGTACATGTGAGGGTTATCTGTCCCTGTATTTGTTGCTGACTGTGAACGCACAACGAGTTCCTCTGGAGACGGAGAACCGCAGAACCACGTGGCCGCCAGGGTCACAGGTCGATACAATAGATAAAGTACAATAGATAGAGTACAATAGATACCGCTAGTAGCTGTTAATGTTCACGTCTTTTCATTTATAACTTTATACAAACACAAATGTTAAACCGTGGTGCGTTGACCTTCCTCCTGACCTCTATCTTGACCTCTATCTTGACCTCTATCTTGACCTCTATCTTGACTCTATCTTGACCTCTATCTTGCCCTCTATCTTGACCTCTATCTTGACCTCTATCTTGACCCCTTGGCCTCCGCCTGCTCTAATCAGCTCACCTGTGTTTCTGAAGGTCAACGAGGTGAGTAATGTGCAGATGCAGGTGAGCGTCTGCGGTGAGATCACTCCGTGTCTCCGGGACTCGGGGACTCTGGGACTCTCTAATTGCTCTTCAGGTGTCACAGAAGCCGCTCTGCAGCTTCTGTCTCCGTTTGAAGAACCGCCGACAGGTGAGTCACCGTCAGACAGGTGGAGCGGCTTCTGAGAGACGGGCCGACGTGGAGGAGACACCGAGACACCGTCAGACAACGTGAAACACCTTAACACAAAGTAAGACACCGTGACACACCGTCTAGGACCTGGTTCATGGACCTCCACCTGTCCATCAGACCTCCACCTTTCTATCAGACCTCCACTTGTCTATTAGACCTCCACCTGTCCATCAGACCTCCACCTTTCTATCAGACCTCCACTTGTCTATTAGACCTCCACCTGTCCATTCTACCTGTCCATCAGACCTCCATCTGTCCATCAGACCTCCATCTGTCTATCAGACCTCCATCTGTCCATCAGACCTCCACCTTTCTATCAGACCTCCACTTGTCTCCGTGGGATTGGAACATCCTGGAACATCCTGACTCTTTTCACACGACTGAACTCAATAATATTGAGTAATGTCGTGAGCACCGACGGCTCCTCTAACTTTAATTAATAAGACGCCTCCACCAATGTTTTGGTTACCATGACAGCCGGTGCTGAGGCTGCAGGGCGGGTCCATCGATGTACCCGTGACACGAGATTCAGAGCTTAATATGCATCAAATAATCTGAATGTGTAGAAAGTCTTTCAGTGATCTTCTCCTCAACAACACGTCCCCGTTAGAGGTGTCTGTGCAGGTGTGAGGTGTAACACCCCGCCCTGCCAGCAGGGTGGGGACCGGGCGAGGACCGCCACACAGAGGAGTGGGGACACGGGGAGTCGCCGGGCGACGGGCTGTGACGACCTCATGTTTATGTGGCTGATCACAACCGATCGGAGGAGAAATTAATCAATGATAAAGCTGCTCTGGGATGTGTGGATGCCCCCCCCCCCCCTCCCCCAGGTGAGGCTGTGCGGCTTGGAGCCGCTCCATATGGCCCGGATCAAAGGTGTCGCCGTGCACGGTTCTGCTCGGCTGCCGGCGCCGCCGATAATTAGAAAACAAGATCAGAGGCGGCATTAAAATCCAATTAAGACGCAGGAACAGATTGTAGAGCGATGTTCACTAATGCATTACTGAGGGGGGGGGGGAGTGTGTGTGTGTGTGTGTGTGTGTGTGTGTGTGTGTATGTGTGTGTGCGTGTGGTCTCTTCCTTGACGCTCCCTTAATCTCATACCAACACTCGTCTGCAGCTCCCGGAGCGTCACCTCCTCTCCTCTGGATCTGATTGGATGATATTGCTTCTAACAATTAAAGCATAATTGAGAATCTGAGTTATTGATCCATCAGAACCGATCCTCCTCCGACGTGGATCCGTCTCCAGAGCGTCCTGTTGGACCCTCCAGGAGGAGCAGAGGTCCCTGATCTCTGAGAGGTAAGGAGGAGCAGAGACACATGTTCAGGAGGCATTTTAAACTGAGCTCCTGCTCCTCCTCCTCCTCCTCCTCCTCCTCCTCCTCCTCCTCCAGAGGAGGCTCTTCAGGCGTCACACAAAGAGGAGAGGAGGCAGCTGGTGGCTCAAAGAGAATCTGAGGAGACAGAATGAAGCGCCGGAAAGAGCCTGAATGCATGAGGGGCTGGAGGAGGAGCCAATCAGAGCCTTTAGACGGCTCCTGGGGACCGGCTCCTCTCTCCTCTCTCCTTATGGACATTTAGGATACACTGAGCACCTCTCTCCTCTCCTCTCTCCTTATGGACGTTTAGGATACACTGAGCTCCTCTCTCCTCTCCTCCCTCCTTATGGACGTTTAGGATACACTGAGCTCCTCTCTCCTCTCCTCTCTCCTTATGGACGTTTAGGATACACTGAGCTCCTCTCTCCTCTCTCCTTATGGACGTTTAGGATACACTGAGCTCCTCTCTCCTCTCCTCTCTCCTTATGGACATTTAGGATACACTGAGCTCCTCTCTCCTCTCTCCTTATGGACATTTAGGATACACTGAGCTCCTCTCTCCTCTCTCCTTATGGACATTTAGGATACACTGAGCTCCTCTCTCCTCTCTCCTTATGGACATTTAGGATACACTGAGCTCCTCTCTCCTCTTCTCTCTCCTCTCCTCCCTCCTTATGGACATTTAGGATACACTGAGCTTCTTGCTTCTTTCTCCTCCCTCCTTATGGACATTTAGGATACACTGAGCTCCTTTCTCCTCTCCTCTCTCCTTATTGACGTTTAGGATACACTGAGCTCCTCTCTCCTCTGAATACTTGAATACTTGAATACTTCTGTATGGTCCAGCCTCCTCTAGCCACTGACAGCTCTGTTCGAGGCTCTAGGACGACGCCCCGGTCTGAGTGTGTATGAAGCAGCAACAACATCAAACCACATTAATCTACAGATGTCCGCGTGATGCCCCCGCCGAGCCCGTGCAGTCTGGCTGCAGCGTGCGGCCGACACCGACACGTCCTCTTCTGGCTCTGGAGCGCCACATGAGGAAATCATCTGCTCATAAAGTTCATAGATGTTCTGCAGGGTTGTTTCTGTGCAGCTTCATGGCGCCGTATTAACTTCACGAAGCACAAATAAAACCCCGAAGGGAAACAACGTTTAATCTACACGAGTTCACGTGGGAGAGATTCCATCATGTTGAATTCACTGGTTCAGCCTCACAGACATCAGAGCCTCCCCTCCCCCGCTGGATACCTTGTGCATGAAGAGCATATCATTAACATCAGATCCCCCCCCCCCTGCAGGATGTGTACCAGCGTCAGAACAGCAGCACATTGCAGAAGGTCCAAATGCCTTGTGATTAACGCACAATGGAAGAATGCGGCGGCTTAAAGAAGCTGCCCGGCGAGCGGCGGCGGGCGGCGCTCTGTAATTAACCGCTCTGCACTCGATGGGAGTCGATCGCACCGCCGGGCCGCGGCGTCACTTTGTTTTTACCACATAATTACAGTCCAAATCAAATGAGAAGATTTTATATTGCACCACGACGAGCATGGGCCCAATGACACTGACCCCCCCGAGGCAAGGTGTGTGAGTGTGTGTGTGTGTGTGTGTGTGTGTGTGTGTGTGTGTGTGTGTGTGTGTGTGTTTGTGTGTGTGTGTGTGTGTGTGTGTGTGGGCGACAGGAAGGGAGAAGTTTCCCCACCGCGGTAGATACCTGTGTCTGAGCCTCTGGGAGGTCTGACACCATGAAACCTCTTAGAGGAGCATCTGGTCACATGACATCTATTGTTCATCTAGTCACATGACATCTATTGTTCATCTGGTCACATGACATCTATTGTTCATCTGGTCACATGACATCTATTGTTCATCTGGTCACATGACATCTATTGTTCATCTGGTCTCATGACATCTATTGTTCATCTGGTCACATGACATCTATTGTTCATCTGGTCACATGACATCTATTGTTCATCTATTGTTCATCTAGTCACATGACATCTATTGTTCATCTGGTCACATGACATCTATTGTTCATCTGGTCACATGACATCTATTGTTCATCTATTGTTCATCTGGTCTCATGACATCTATTGTTCATCTGGTCACATGACATATGTTGATCCTCTTTTTTTATTTCTTGTGAGTTGTTCCTGGTCCGATGTGAGGTCAAAGGTCAAGGGGTTTCTATGTGTACAGACTGTAAATCCCTCTGAGGTGAGTTTGTAACTTGTTATTTTGGGCTGAATAGAATAAACTGAATCTAGCGGATGTCTTTAATGTCGGCCTCTCAGCTGTCATGGCCGTTCTCTTCCTTCAGAGAGTTCTGAGGGAACAGACGGTCTCATTGTGGAACAAAGGATTCCAGTTTTCCTTTGTTTGTTTCCTTAAGTGATTCTAAAACTCAGTATAATAAGACCGTTGTGTCCGTGTCCCCCACCGACCACAACGTCAACAAGAGGGAGAGTATAAATAGAGCGACGTGCTACGCACAGAGCGTCGTTAGCCGTGAGTGAACGTGACTAAAGGAAGAGAGGAATGTCCCGAATATATAAAGGAGGCAATTACTGACCATGAGTCGTCATATCTGTTTCGGATGAGGGCCGTTCTGAGCCTTGACGACATGATTGGCCCCCTAGGTCCCGAGCCTCCCAGCGAGCGGCTCTGGTGTCCCTCTGAAGGAGAGCGTCCTCCGGCTCCACCACAGCGCCTCCTCCTCCTCCTCCTCCTCCTCCTCCTCCTCCTCCCAGTGACCGCGCTGCAGCGGGGAGGATTCACCGCGCTGCCGTCTGCCGCCGGGCGCCTGAGGAGGTCCGGCTCGGTGGCTCCGTCCCCACAGAGGGGCCGGCGGGGCCCGGGGCCTGGGATCCAGCAGCCGGGTCCCGGCGGTGGCCTCGTGGTTCTGTGAGGCCGAGGAGAACCGCAGGGACGCCCGGTTCCCCCGGTTCCTCCGGGGACCTGAACTTACTCCAAGCCCTGATTCCTCGTGTCCTGCTGCGCAACGCTGGGTCTGTGACTGTGTGTCTGTGATGAAGAGGGTACGGCTCTTCCTCACCGCGGCCCTTCCTTCCTCCTTTTTGGAATATATATATATATATATATATATATATATATATATATATATATATATATATATATTATTGTATTATTGCCATCGTTACGTTAAGTTGTGCGTGGAGGAGCGACGTGTTGCACCTCAGTCCTGATGGTAAGAAGACGACAACCAGCAACATGGCCCCGCCTCCTCCCCAATCGCCCCGTCTCCTTCTCAAAGGCCTGGCCTCATTGGCCCCGCCTCCTACCCAATGGCCCCGCCTCATTACCAAAGGCCTGGCCTCATTGGCCACGCCTCCTTCCCAATAGCCCCCCTCCTTCTCGAAGGTCTGGCTTCATTGGCCACGCCTTCTTCCCAATGGCCCCTCCTCCTTTTCAAAGCCAACGCCACATTGGCCCCGCCTCCTCCCCAATGGCTCCGCCTCCTTATTAAAGGCCTGGCTTCATTGGCCACGCCTTTTTCACGTTGCCTCATGCCTGGTGGGACGACCTCGTGCCTCCGGGGCCCCGCCCCCTACCGGGGCCCCGCCCCCTGCCATGGCCCCGATGGTGCACATTTGTAATCTATGGTTTTGGGGGCAGTACAAAATGAACTGAATTGAATTGAATAGATGTCATCGTCAGCCACACACACACACACACGCTCACACACACACAAACACACACACACTCACACACTCACACACTCGCTGTGCGTGCACTGTGTTATGCTATCCGATGGCCTGGAGGCTCCAGCGAGGACAGGCTTGACTGCTGTTGGACTGATATCAAGAAATACCTGATGCCCCATCCTCCCCCCCCCCCCACACACACACACACACACTCATGCCAGGACTCATCTGTGGAGGCGGCCGGCGGCTCCCTTCAGGAAGAGGAGCCGTGAGTCTTTGGTATTGTTGCCTCAGAACAAGGGACCAGAGCAGTGGACTCTGAAGGCCCCGGTCCAACGGTCCTCTGATGGGCTCCGGTGGTCCACCATGGGAGATGCTGTTGGTCAGATTCTGGTCCAGACTGAGTCCCTGAGCCTGTTGGAGTCCTCCCTGACTCATGACAGGCCTGCAGGTACGTCTCACCTTGAGACGTGACACCGACGGCCCTCTGCAGGGCCTCGGGCCCCCGGGACCTCCGGCTGCCGCCGCTCACACGAGGCCCTGAAGCCCTCCAGGAACAAACGGTTCAACTTAAAGACATAGCAGTATAAATGTTCCATTTTAAACCGTTCGTATGAATATTCATGTTTTCATTATTGTTTAATTTTAGGAGCATATGGACATGTGCAATGTGCCCTTTGGGCCGGGGCCCCCAGAGAGGCTTCGGCCCGGAAGAAGAGGAAGCATGGACCGGGTCAACAACAGAGGTCCCAGCACAGAACCCTGTGGAACTCCACGACTAACGCTGGTAATCGAGGTCTAACTAGACCAGTCCAGAGAGGAGTCCTCTAGTAGCACTAAGGTCTAACTAGACCAGTCCAGAGAGGAGTCCTCTAGTAGCACTCAATAGGTAGTTAGTTAGAAATTAAGTTGCGTAGGTAGGTAGTTAGGTAGTCAGGTAGTTATTTATTCATTTATTTATTTAGTTAGTTAGTTAGGTAGGTAGTTAGTCAGGTGCTCAGTTAGTTTGGTAGTTAGGAAGTTATTTATTTATTTATTTAGTTAGTTAGATAGGTAGGTAGTCAGGTAGTTAGTTAGTTAGGTAGATAGACAGGTAGTCCGTTAGTTAGTTAGTCAGGTAGATAACTAGGTAGGTAGTGGGGTAGTTAGTTAGTTAGGTAGGTAGACAGGTAGTCAGTTAGTTAGTCAGTCAGTTAGGTAGATAGTTAGGTGGGTAGTCAGGTAGTTAGTTAGTTATGTAGGTAACTAGGTAGGTAGTGGGGTAGTTAGTTAGTTAGGTAGGTAGACAGGTAGTCAGTTAGTCAGTTATTTGTTATTAGTAAACTGTTCAATAAAGTGAAATGTTCCCTGCAACAACATCTGTCATGTTGGCCACGCCTCTTCAGGAAGTTGAGCCGAACACATGAGGTTGTGTCCACGGGCCGGTGGGGCAGCAGAGCTGTGTAGGGTCAGGGGTCAGGGTCAGGGGTCAGGGGTCAGGGTGGTGACCAGCTGCTCAGTTATTAATCACGACGGTGGGAGTAAAGATGAAATAATCAGAAAGCAGAGACTTCCATCGTAGAGCAACTGCAACATTTATTGAAGTGTTGGCTTTCTTGTATTGATTTTTCAACACATTACAAAAATACATATATGTTTAAAACAGCAGTGTACTGTTCTGAAATCACTTTTTCACAATGATGCACCCCCCTCCCCCACCCCCCATAAAAGGAAACTGTTTTTGTACAAAGAGTGTAAGTGAAAGTTATGAAAATGTATTTAAAGTTAGTTGTAAGTGCCAAACACGAGGAACACGAGGCTCGGCGAGGAGGGGGGGGAGGAGTCACGCTGAGCGCCATCCCAACGCCGTCCTCTCGGAGCGCCTCGTTCTGTCTCTCTTTTTTTATCTTTATCTTTTTTTTCTTTTTTTTTTTACATCCGTGAGGATAGCTTCACCAAAACAACAGCAAATTCTCTCAAAAGGAAAATTAAATAAAACAAAAACAAAACATTCAATAATGGCACCGCTGATTTTAAAGGAAATAACAATAATCTGTCTCTGCAAAACTAGATTAAAAAGGAATGTTGTCCCCGAACAGAACCAGAACACAGAAACATCTCCTGAAGATAAACCCTCCACCGCCGCACCGGAGAAACTTTATTATCAACACATTATGGCGTTTTCAACCTGTAAACATACGTCAGCCTCAGGAGGAGCTGAGGGTCTGATGGAGGTCTGATGAGGTTCTGATGGAGGTCTGATGAGGGTCTGATGGAGGTCTCATGAGGGTCGGATGGAGGTCTCATGAGGGCCTGACAAAGTTCTCATGAGGGTCTGATGGAGCCCTCATGAGGGTCTGATGGAGGTCTCATGGGGGCCTGATGGAGCTGTAATGGGGTCTGATGGAGGTCTCATGAGGGCCTGATGGAGCTGTAATGGGGTCTGATGGAGGTCTCATGAGGGCTTGATGGAGGTCTCATGAGGGTCTGATGGAGCCCTCATGAGGGTCTGATAAAGTTCTCATGAGGGTCTGCTAGAGGTCTCATAAGAGTCTGACGAAGTTCTCATGAGGGCCTGACGAAGTTCTCATGAGGGTCTGACGAAGTTCTCATGAGGGCCTGACAAAGTTCTCATGAGGGTCTGATGGAGGTCTCATGAGGGCCTGACGAAGTTCTCATGAGGGTCTGATGGAGGTCTCATGAGGGCCTGACAGAGGCCTCATGAGGGCCTGATGGAGGTCTCATGAGGGCCTGATGGAGGTCTCATGAGGGTCTGATGGAGGCCTCATGAGGGCCTGATGGAGGTCTCATGAGGGTCTGATGGAGGTCTCATGAGGGTCTGATGGAGGCCTCATGAGGGCCTGATGGAAGCCTTGGTTGGGGTGACTCATTATGAATGTCAGTCACACGGCGAGTGATGCAGGCAGCCGGTCTTCTGATTGGTCGGTCGGCTTCCGGACGGTTCTCGTCCAGTCGGGGCGACTTTGACGAATAAAATAATATATGTACACGCCGTGAGGCGGACCCCGAGTCGCCTGACCCCACCCAACACATCGGACGTGGTCCTCTAGGGACGTTACGGTCGGATGGAGGTCCCTCCGTTAAGTGCAACCTTTATTCGTCTCCCGACTCGAGGACAGCGACGCGCCGACGTCCGAGACGACGAGCTCCCTCAGAGGAAACCACGCCGAGTCCATCGCGTCTTTAGAAAAGAAAAAAAGTCTGAGCACTTTTCAAATGCCGCCGTACGAAACCCGCCCGGCGACCCGCCCGGCGCCGAACATCGATACAAAAATCCAATAAATACAGAAAGTATTGCACGGAGAGCTCCGAGGACCCCAGAACCTCCCGGATGACCGCGAGGCCGACGCCCCTTTGACCTTGGGACGAGCGCGCGCGTGCGCGTGTGTGTGTGTGGCGGCCTCTATCCGCGGTCCGCCTGCTCCAGCTTCACCTCGCTGGCCAGCAGGTGCTCGCCGTGCCACTTCTTCATGTGCTTCTCCAGCGTGGAGTACACGCTGAAGGGCATGTGGCAGATGTCGCAGCGGTACACGTCCTTCCCGAACTGGCCGTGCGTCTTCATGTGGCGCGTGAGCTTGGAGCTCTGGGCGCAGGCGTAGCTGCACAGGTCGCACTTGTAGGGCCGCTCCCCCGTGTGGCTGCGGCGGTGCACCGTCAGGTTGCTGCAGTTCTTGAACACCTTGCCGCAGTACTCGCAGGTGTCGTTGCGGCGGTCCTTGGAGCTGGGGGGCCGGCCCGGCCCGGGGCCCCGCGGCAGGAGGGGGGTGCTGCTGCCGCTGCGGCCCGACGCGCTGCCGCCCTCCATGGGCTCGCCGGGCGGCGTGGAGAAGCGCAGGCTGCCCGTCTCCGAGGACGAGTGCTCCGAGGAGGAGGTGGCGAACGGCGACTGGCGCGAGTCGGCGAAGCTCAGGAAGGGCTCCCGCACGAAGTGGCGCGAGGCGGCGTAGCCGGCCAGCAGCTGGGAGTACACGTTCTCCGGGGAGATGAGCGGCAGGCCGGGCGGCAGCTCCAGCTCCATCTTGATCCTCTTGGAGGGGGCGGGGCTGGAGACGGGGGCGGGGCGGCGCTGGAACGGCCCGGGGAAGGCGTCGGCCAACTCGGAGACGCCGACGCGGCCGTTGGCGGGGGCGCGCTCGGGCGCTGGCTCGCTGCCGCCCGCCTCGGCGCCCGCGGCGGTCCAGGTGGCTGAAGGGGTGCACGAGCCCCCGAGGGCCCCCATGTGACCCCCATGTGACCCCCATGAGCCCCCCATGAGGCCCCCATGAGGCCGCCACGCCGCCCCGCCGTCGCC